>JAODPA010157010.1:0-14525 GCA_025585075.1 Nepenthes mirabilis
CATACATATGTGATGGGTGTACCATTACTGGCTGGCCCCAAAAGTTAATGGAGGCCAAAATGACGGTCAACACTCTAACGGTCCAATTGAAAAATAGGCCCAAAAGTTGAAAAGCTCAGGACGGTCAATGTTGACGTTGACCGTTCGGACGGCCAACTTTCTAGCAGACGGTCAACTCAATCGTTGATCGTCCGCGTTTTGCACGTTCGACCCTAAGGAGCCCTCCTACAGTGACGGGTTTTGCCTGTTTAGGCCCACAAATCATCAAAAGGCCAACAACGGTTTTTCAAGGATATTCCATGATCCCAACTGGCGCCAAAAAGAATATTGGCAATATTGGCGCCTCCCATATAAAAAAGGAGCCAAATTTCCTCCAAATCTTTGCCAACCCAGGCTTTCCAACGGCAACATGCACAGAAGGAAAGCGCCCGATTAAGAAAGCTGTTGACTGCCTCAGAAGGAAACTATCATGCATGATTTGGCAACTGGCACCGGCTCCCAAAGAAAAGTCGGCCAGCAGATCACGGAGGCAATCTGTCCTTCCAAAGGAGGATCGCCCTCTCCACCATAAAAGAAACCCTGGACTCACCATCCAGGGCACGTTTTCAACCACTCTCTCAATTGCGTAGGCTCTCAAGTATACTTTCTTCAACATTTTCAACTGCATACGCTCTCTGCCACACAAATGAATGTTCTCAGATATCTGCCTTCTCTGCCACCAACGTTCTCTAAAAATCCTAAGACAACAAGCGAGCCCTCACGGGCGTTTACTGTCTTCTCACCTTCTAGATTCAAGAAGACCTCACGTCTCTCTTACATCTGGATCACACACTCTTTCTGTATCTCTCATTCTTTCTCAATTTCAGTTTCTTTCTCTAGAAGACTGTATTACTAACTTGAGCGTCGGAGTATTTTCGGTCGGATAATTTTTCACCGAACACGCTGACCTCCTATTCTGTTTAGTGGTGTGCAGGATCCAACTCAGGGAACGGAACTGGAGCCACGACACGATGAACATCCGAATCTGTTCGAAATTCGGATCCAGAGACGCATTATTGGCGCCGTCTGTGGGAGACGCTTACAAAAGCCAACCACAAAATGTGCACGAACTCTCTCTGTCACCTTCTGATTCTGCAATGGTGAACACGAGAGCCCAAGCTAGCGACCCCGCTAGAGATGCTGCTAACCCGACCAGGACCACGCTGCTGGTGCCATGGTCAACGGGGCCACTGGCGGAGTTCCACCACCTTACTTTCAACTACTTGTGGAGCAAATGCAGGACAACAATTGCCTGCTCCAGTTACTTTGCGCTCAAAACGAGCAACGACTGCAGGCGGCTCCTCCAGCAGCCATCCCAGCGCCTGCCACCAAAAAGGGTGGCCAGAGGAAGAAGAAGCCTGCCAAAAGGCCCACAAAAGCTGGAGACAATCCGACTCCAGCGTCCTCCCGCATTCCTGGCCAGAACAGGCCTGTGGAACGCTCCGGGAGTATGTCTCCACCAGAAAGCCCGGAGAGAATAAATCCCCGATACTCTCGGGCAGAAGACAACAACGCAGTCCAGGAGCGAGCCTCCAGGACTGCCAGATCCACTGGAGGCAGCAGCCGACCAGCTACTGGACCCGCCAGGGACAAGACGGAGTTAAGGGATTACCTCAACTCCAAACAATCAGCAAACGTCGCTCGCACCGATTCGCGGGTGAACAAGATCTGGAACCGTGTGTTCCAAGAGGAGGAGCGCGCCATCAACTTGGACCGATCTCCTTTTACTGCAGAGATCCGGAGCCGTCCACTGCCAACAAAGTTCAAGATGCCGTCCCTTGACTTGTATGATAGGGGCAGTGATCCAGTTGACCACTTGGATCACTTCCGCACCCATCTAAGTCTACAAGGGCTAGAAGACTCAGCGATGTGCCGCTGCTTCCCGCTCCGCTGAAGGGAGACCCTCGAATCTGGTTCCATCACCTCCCTTTTGGCTCTGTCAGCAGTTTCTGTGAACTCACGGATCTCTTCCTGGCTCAGTACGCCTCGAGCCGACGGGAAGAGAAATAGTCGTGGCACCTCTCCCATATAAAGCAGAAACCGGAAGAGAACCCACGGCGTTTCTTGGATCGCTTCGTGACGGAGGCCAAAAGGATCCCTAGGATTACAGAGGAGATGAAGCTGGGCAGTTTCATCTCTGCGCTTACTTACGGTGACTATTTCAAGTGCCTTGCCCACAAAAATCCACAAACCTTCCGCGAGGCGGAATGCATCACCAAGGCCTATGCTGCAGCAGAAGAGGCCAACGAGGCAAAATGTCCAGAGCGGGCGGATCAGCCTCGACCGCTCGCTGGTGAAGGGAAGAGAAAGTACAGTGGTGGAGAACACCCCAGCCAGAAGTAGCGCCAGACTGGGCCCTCAGAACGCAGAAACTATGGGCCCACCAGTTTCACACCTCTGACGGACACGCGTGCCAACGTCCTCATGCAGATCCGTGGAAAAAATTTCCTGAAATGGCCCAAATTGCTAAAGAAGGACTCTGGAAATCCGTCAAAGTACTATGACTTCCATCGTTCTGCTGGCCATTCGACTAAGAACTGTAAGATGCTGCAAAGGGAGATCGAAGATCTGATTCGCAGAGGCCACCTCACGAAATTTGTTATAGGTCCTGGACAGAGCTCAGGAGCGGCTGACGAAGAGGGGCAGGAGCAGACTCCACCCCCGAATAGGATTGCGACGGGGGTGGTTAACATGATCACCACCCGACCTGCCAAGAACCCGGCTGACAGCAAGGAACAGCAGACTGGGAGGAAGAAGCAGCGCATAGTAGACAATACGGTTAGCTTCAGTGATAATGACTCAACCCATGTAATGTCCCTGATGTTGACTCCCTTGTTATATCAGCACTCATTTCAGATGGCAGTTCGGACTACCAGTTGAAATGAGCCTTTATCGATAATGAAAGTTCTAAAGATTTGCTTTATTTGAATGCCTTCTTTAAGTTAGGCCTGAAAAAGAACCAGTTAAAACCCTCCGAGGGCCCACTATATGGCCTAGACAACAAACCAGTGCCCATTCAATGGACAATCCAATTGGAAGTCACCCTGGGCACCTACCCGAAAACAGCAAGTCGCATGCTCACGTTTCTAGTAGTTGACCTGCCTTCCGTTTACAACGCGATACTATGCAGGCCGCGCCTGACAGCGTTTGGGACGGTCACCTCAATTCCGCACCTTAAAATGAAGTTCCCGACACCTTACGGTGTGGGAGAGGCGATAGGCGACCAAATAATTGGGCGGACATGCTACATGTCCCAAATTGCCCCTAGCGGCAGCCCTGGCACGGTAAAAAAACTCGATCATCGAGATGAGACCACCCTACAGCAAGCGCAGTCTGGTGAAGCCACAGATCTGGTCCCACTAAATCCGAAGGAATCGAAAAAGTGTGTGCAGATTGGCGGCTTACTCACTGGCACACTGCGCATTGAACTGATCGCGTTCCTGCAACGGAACGCCGATATATTCCGGTGGACTCCCGCAGACATGCCCGGGATTTCGACTGAGGTAATGGTCCATAAGTTGGGCATCAATCCTGGCCGGAAGCCGGTCAGGCAGAAGCAGAGAAACCACTCCACAGAGAAACTGATCATCATCCGAGAGGAGGTAAAAAAGTTATTGGACGCTGGGTTCATTAGAGAAGTCCAGTACCCAGAGTGGCTATCAAATGTCATCCTAGTTAAAAAGAGCAACAAAAAATGGCGAATGTACGTCGATTTTATCGACGTCAATAAGGCCTGCCGGAAAGACAGTTTTCCCTTACCCAGGACTAACCTTCTGGTTGACTCCACGGCTGGGCATGAGCTGCTCAGTTTCATGGACGCCTATTCGGGATATAACCAGATTCGAATGAGTTCGGACGACGAAGAACATACATCGTTCATGACGGACCAGGGCACCTATTGCTACAAAGTAATGCCCTTCGTACTGAAAAACGCTGGAGCAACTTACCAGCGACTAGTCAACAAGATGTTCGAAAAGCAGATTGGTCGCAACATGGAGGTCAACGTCGACGACATGCTCGTCAAGAGCAGAGTCACTGGCGACCACATACGTGACCTAGAAGAGTCGTTTGAGGTGCTCCCCCAGTACCAAATGAAACTGAATCCAGCAAAGTGTGTCTTCGGGGTGGCCTCCGGAAAGTTCTTGGGTTTCATCGTCACCTAGAGGGGGATCGAGGCAAACCTAGAAAAGATCAAGGCCCTCGCTAACATGGCTCCCCCGCGGAGCATCAAAGACGTCTAGTGATTGACTGGGCGGCTGGCAGCTTTGTCTCGCTTCCTTGCGAAGTCCGGTGACAAGTGCCAGCCTTTCTTTAAAGCTCTGAGAAGGACGAAATCCAACAGATTCCAGTGGACGGCTGACTGCCAGTTCGCCTTTGATGAATTAAAGTAGTATCTGGCCAGCCCACCATTGCTTGCATCACCTAAAAATGGAGAGGAACTGTACCTTGACTTGGCGGTGTCAGAAGTGTCCCTCAGCTCCATCCTCGTGCGCTAAGAATCTGATATCCAGCAGCCGGTCTACAATGTGAGCAAAACATTAACCGGCCTAGAAACGCGCTACCACGCGCTGAAAAAATGGCCCTAACACTTATCTTTGCAGCGCGGAAATTGAGGCCATACTTTCAGGCGCATCGTATAGTGATCCTCACTGACCAGCCGCTGAAAGGCATACTCCAGAAACCAGACGTTTCGGGACGGCTGGTAAAGTGGGTTATCGAATTGGGTGAGTTCGACATCGAATTCAGGCCTAGACCTACCATAAAAGCGCAGGCTCTGGCTGGCTTCATTGTTGAGACCACGACCCCGATTCACGAGGAACAGCCTGTGGAAAATACAGAACAGCCAGATAAAATTCCAGAATGGACACTCCACATAGACGGATCATCCACGGACAGTGGCAGCGGAGCAGGGGTGGTCCTTACAACCCCTGATGGATTCGAGGTCAAGTATTCCCTCAAACTTGACTTTCCGGCTACCAACAACGTCGCCGAGTACAAAACCCTGCTAGCCGGCTTACGATTAGCAAAGGAGTGCTCTATCAAGAGGTTGACGGTTTACAGCGACTTTGAACTAATCGTCAATCAGGTTAACGGGGGCTTCGAGGCAAACAACCCTTCCTTAGCCAAGTACCTGGAAAAAGTAAGGGAAGCCGTCCAGGCCTTCAACAAACTGACCCTGGTTCACATTCCTCGAACTGAAAATTGGAAGGCAGACCGGTTGGCTAGAGCCGCTACTACCGAAAACCCAGAATAGTATTCGAGGGACATGCGGGAGATTCTGAATGCTTCCAACATTGAGAAACAGGAGGCAATACAGATTTTCGAGACGAAAAACTAGATGACGCCCTATCTTAGATACTTGGTTGATGGATCGCTCCCAGAGGACGCCGAAAAGGCCAAGCGAGTTAAGAAGACCGCTAGCTGATACACAGTAGTCGATGGGCGGCTGTATCGTCGTAGATACTTGACTCCATACCTCCGCTGCCTATCTCTAGAGGAGGCTGACTACGCGCTGGGCGAAGTTCACCTCGGGATCTATGGATCACACGTAGGCGGGAAAAACCATGCCTTCAAGATCATACGGCAGGGCTATTATTGGCCCTCAATGAAAAAGGACGCGCTTGAGTTTGTAAAGAAATGTGAAAGCTGCCAGCTTCACGACAACCTTCACCACTAGCCATCCGCTGACCCGAAGTCACTTCAAGCTCCATGACCCTTCGCGCAATGGGGGCTCGATATTCTCGGCCCATTTCCCATTGCCACGGGGCAGAGGAAGTTTATCATCGCGTGCATCGACTACTTCACCAAGTGGGTCAAAGTAGTCCCACTGGCAAAAATCACGGAGCACAATGCACTGAAATTTCTTCACCAGGGCATTGTCTGTAGGTTCGGCATCCCAGAGGTCGTAGTGACCGACAACGGGACCCAATTTTTGGGAAAATGCTTCACCAAGTATTGCACCAGCCACGGGATCAAGTTGGTCCACACTTCGGTGGCATACCCCCAGGCCAACGGGTAGGTGGAGGTCACAAACCGCATGCTGCTCCACGGGTTAAAGACTAAGCTGGAGGATGCCGGGGGCTCTTGGGTCGACGAGCTCCCTTCCGTTCTCTGGTCTTATCGAACAACCCCAAATGAACCAACGCGCGAGATGCCCTTCAGCCTCTGTTACGGGATTGAAGCAGTAATTTTGATCAAAATCGGGCTCCCAAGTCTGAGAGTGGAGTCCTTCGACCCACAGACTAACTCCCAGAAAATTAGAGAACATTTAGACTTGCTAGAGGAAGCCCGCGACGCCGCCAGAATACGGACAGAGCCTACCAACACCGAGTTGCCCGGTACTACAATAAAAAGGTGAAAGCCCGACAATTTGACATTGGGGACTTGGTCCTATGAGGCGTCGAGGCCACAGGCAAGCTGGCCGGCAGCAACAAGCTCTCTCCCAACTGGGAGGGACCCTTCATTGTCTCCGTCGTCTTTCGAAACGGAGCTTGCAAACTCCGAAACCAGGACGGAAAGTTAGTCCCACGAATGTGGAATGCGACCCACCTCAAGCGATACTTCTAATAAGGAACCCAGGTACGCACTCACCCACTTGTGTGCATTCATTCACATGCTTGTTTTAATTTGGTAAAATGAGAAGTTTACTTAACATATAGAATCCTAGGCTTTGTATGCATACATATGAACTGCGTTTGCCTTGTAGGTTTACCCGACCTAGACTTCCCCTAAGTCGGGAGGGTCTTCATATTTCGTTAAACCCTGGTCATCCAAGTGGCCTAAAAGCGGTCTGAAATTCTGGTCATCCAGGTGGCCCATAAGCGGTTTGAAACCCTGGTCATCCAGGTGGCCTAGAAGCCGTCTGAAACCCTGGACATTCAGGTGACCCATGAGCGATCTAAAACCCTGGTCATCCAGGTGGCCCATGTGCGATCTGAAACCCTGGTCATCTAGGTGGCCCATGAGCGGTCTGAAATCTTGGTCATCCAAGTGGCCCGTAAGCGGTCTAAACCTCGGTCATCCGAGCGGCCCGATAGCGGTCGTACTAAACCTTGGTCATCCAAGTGGCCCGATAGCGATCTAAAAACCTTAGGGGGCAAGTATAGCACACGCGACGACCTCCTCTCGGGGAGTAGTAACGTCAGTCAACGACGGTCGAAGGGAGAAATATTTCTTCTCCAACATTGGCTGCCCAAGTCATCACTAGTACGGCGCCACCTGGTTGGTTAGCACAACCGCCTACCCAACTTAAGGACTCAGCTCCTTAGACAACAAAACAGTAGCATCCAGCCAACCACGTTGGCCGCCTGATACAACAATATGAACAAACATAAATCAATAAAGACAATGGACACCAAATTGAAAAGAATTTTCATTTTATTGCTCAAAAAGTGTGGTACAATTTTCATAAGTCAAAAAAGCGCAAATGAAAAGGAAGTGCAAAAGGCTATAAGGACGGCGGGCCACCCTGGCTGTCTCGGGGCTTCCCCACTAAGTCTTCCTTACATTGCGCTGCACGGTTGCTCTGATTGATAAACTCAACTGGGAAGTCAGGATCGATCAATCGTGCAACGCGCCGTCCGATGTTAGGCCCCTTTAACGGCCAGGCGTGCAGTGCGCCCCCAATCTTATGGGGACTGATCTGAATGGCCAACTCGTTCTCTGAGGCCGCGGCTCGATCAGAAAGTCGTTTATTACTCGCCTTAAGTCGATCGTCCTCCTCTTTTAAACGGGTGACCTCGGCTTTCAGCTTAGCATTCTCCGCCTCCATGCCCGCCATGACAGTCTCAAGGGCAGCGGTCTGCTCTCGGAGCTCCCCTCCTGAAGCAGCCAGCCTAGCCTACAGCCAGGCGATCTCAGCCTCCCGGTCTGCAATGATGCGATCGCGTTGCTCCACCTCCCGGGAGAAGGCTGAGATCAACCTCCTTGACTGCACAAGATAAAAGTAAGAAGTAAGTTATAAATACGAGGAAGAAAGAAGTGCAAGGAAGCTATCACAGGAATCACACCTCATAAATCTTCCTCGAGGGCCTTGCAGGCCTAGACTCTAGACCTGGCTCTGTTGGCAGTGGATCGGGTGGCGATGGACTAGGAGCATCTTCTCGCGCCAAGCTCGCCGCTACCTCATCCAAAATACGGTCTAGAAACTCATCATCATCAGCAGCAGCGGCAGACTCCTCTCTCGCAGCCTCTGGAGCAGCCGCAGCAAGCCCCTTCCCTTTGGCTGCCTCTGGAGCGGCTGCTGGAAGATCAGCCCTCGTTGGCGGCTCCACAATAACAACCTGCAAGCCCACTGCCATATCGCGAGCTAGCTCCTCCGCAGACTCCATCCAGGCAGCGCCTGGGACCACCTTCATCGCAAGCTGAGCCAGGATGACTCCTCCAGCCTCCACTGGCCTGTCTTCAATGACCTTTCCCGCTCCAGCAGCGCTGCCAGGTCCGCCACAGATCCCGACAGCCACGTAATCAATATGCGACGAAGACGAGGAAGGTGTCCCAATTGCCCTCTCAGTAAGCTCCTCCTCCGTGCGCCTTAAGCGGATGATCACGCCCCCTGAGTCCTTAGGGTTCATCATCATAACCGGAGGACTTGGCTTCTGAACCAATGATGGCGGCCCCCAGTTGACCTTCTTGGACTCTGCCCGGGAGACCAAAAAGTCCCTCTTGAACTCATCTGGGTTAGCTCGTATGGCCTTGGTTAGCCATGCGTAGGCGGCGCAATCCGCCGCAGACGGCGTACCAAAGTACGCCTCCGGAATCTCGCCCCAGTTCCTCGCAAGAGGCCATTTCTCTCCCACCTTCATTTAGAAGAACCGATTTTTTTAATTCTTCAGCGAGTCGTGAATGGTCGTACTGATTTTTATTGCGGTATGGGGAGTGAGCGATATCCACTCTCCCCCCTGGTTCACTTTGAACACAACTCTAATGCCAGACATCTTAAACTTCTAGCCAAGCTTCCAGGCAAAAATACACATAGTGCAGAGATACCTCACGGCGTTGGCGTGAAGCTGAGCAATGGGTACTCGCAGAGCCCTCATAATTGATTCCAGCTCCTCCGGCAATGGCAGGCGGGTACCAGCATGGGGGCTAGTGATGGGTGTACCATTATTGGGCTGGCCCCAAAAGTCAATGGAGACTAAAATGACGGTCAACACTCTAACAGCCCAATTGGAAAAAAAGGCCCAAAAGCTGAAAAGCCCATGACGGTCAACATTGATGTTGACCGTCCGGGCGGCCAACTTTCTAGCAGACGGTCAACTCAATCGTTGACCGTCCGCGTTTTGTACGTTGGGTCCTAAGGAGCCCTCCTACAGTGACGGGTCTGGCCTGTTTAGGCCCACAAATCATCAAAAGGCCAACAACGGTTTTTCAAGGATATTCCACGATCCCAATTGGCGCCAAAAAGAGTATTGGCAATATTGACGCCTTCCATATAAGGAAGGTGCCAGATTTTCTCCAAATCTTTGCCAGCCCCAGCTTTCCAACGGCAACATGCACAGAAGGAAAGCGCCCGATTTGGAAAGCTATTGGCCGCCTCAGAAGGAAGCTATCATGTTTGATTTGGCAACTGGCGCCGGCTCCCAAAAAAAAAGCCGGCCAGTAGATCACGGAGGCAATCCCTCCCTCCAAAGAAGGAGGATCGCCCTCTCCACCATAAAAGAAACCCTGAACTCACCATCTAGGGCACACTTTCAACCACTCTCTCAATTGCATAGGCTCTCAATGACGCTTTCTTCAACACTTTTAACTGCATACGCTCTCTGTAATACAAACGAGTATTCTCAGATATCTGCCTTCTCTGCCACCAACGTTCTCTAAAAACCTTAAGGCAACAAGCGAGCCCTCACGGCCGTTTACTGCCTTTCCACCATCCAGATTCAAGAAGACTTCACGTCTCTCTTACATCTGGATCAAACACTCTTTCTGTACATCTCATTCTCTATCAATTTCAGTTTCTTTCTCTCGAAGACTGTATTACTGACTTGAGCGTCGGAGTATTTTCGGTGGGATAATTTTTTACCGGACACGCAGACCTCCTATTCTGTTTAGTAGTGTGTAAGATCCAACTCAGGGAATGGAGTCGGAGCCACAACAAGAGGATCATCCGAATCTGTTCAAAATTCGGATCCAGAGACGTATCAATATGAACATAACTATTTACGTATACATTATTCAATCATCAAATTTTAGTTCAATCTTGAAATAGGCAAACTAAACAAGGCAAATTGTCATCCATATAAATCCAAAGAGGCCACAGGATGTACATGCTATGGAGCTATGTGGAACAAAATCCAGACTAAAAAAGGATTAGGAGACTTGACAGATTAAATCGTTATTTTGATTAACATCTGAAACACAAACATTCTGGACACATACTGGACACAATCCAAACTGATAGGTTTCAATACAAAATATACATGCTAGAAACAATCTGGAACATAATATAAAATCTAAAACAAGCCCGCCACATGTTTTTTCTTCCTTACAAAATATAACAAGCCTGCCACAATCTGAAACACAAAATATAACATCAGGAATGGTCAATCTTTCCCACATGTTTTACAATACAAATAGTTTGATAAAATTCAGTCTTTGTCCCGATGGAAGGTTAAATAAGGCCACCATAATTGTTGGATCACATATACATTTCATATATACTTTGTTCCTTTTACTCGCAGGTAATTCATGAATTTCAGACAATACATGATATAATTGAGCTGTCCTTTGTTCATGTGCGTTGGCTTCTAAACTTTTACTCAACAATTAACCGATCTCTTTGAGATTTGTACTGAATACATCGACTGCTTAAATAAAATAATTAGATAGTGCTGTCACATCCCCACTAACCTTCCGTTTTCTTCTTTTGGACGTCCCCGACGCAGTTGGAGTTATCACATACAGTGTACTTTGACAAGGAAAATCATTAGTGTAGAATAAGTCTTCAATCCCTATTTCTTGAGCATCATTCACGTTTAATTGCTCGTTATCCGATTTATTGGTTTGAAGCCCCTTAAGGATGTCATCGGCAACCTGTGTATCTGCTCCTGTGGCACAGTCTTTGCCATCATTGACAAATCTGTAAAATATGAAAATAATTTCTTCCTCCAAATAGCGGCTTCCTTGTGGCACTGTAATAATAATCTACAGATTTATTTAAATTTTAACAAAATATATACAATTTATTGAGAATAATAATCGACTATGTACGCAATAGCAAAATTGATACATAGTACAATTTAAGCACAAAAATCCAAATAAATTAGTAATAAGTCAAACAATTTTTTTTCTTTACAAATAATATACAAGTGACTATTCTATATTTAATTGTAAATTTTATTTTTTGCCATGAAGTTACGGTATTTGAAAAAAAATGAGACCCACCACGGGGGATTCTGCCATGTTATTCCATTCAATTCCTGGAAATATCTTCAAAACATTAAAAGTTCAATCAAACTCCAGGTTTCTATCAAATAGATTGAAAGTTCAATCAATTCCTGAATATGTAACCCACAAATTCAGCGCCCAGGCTATCTTCAACATCATTTTCTCACACCAAGGTGCCAAGCCAATAAATCGATAACATAAGCAAACAAATTTTGAAAGAAAACGAAATCAATCAATCAATTAAAAGAACTATCATAAACAATTTTCATTCCGGCCATCCACATTTCCCATATGCTAGATTAAAACGGCTCGCATTATCATCACTTATCTGAAAATCAATTCAACCCACTGCAGCACAAGACAGAATGCAATACAAACCCTCACGAATCATGGATACCGAATATTGAATGATTGAAATCAACCAAAGCACACACAAATTATAAAATTTGAGGACATTGTTCAACAAAATGGCAAACAGAAAGTCCATGATTATTAGCACCAGAAAATAATTCAAATAATTATTTCATAGAATAAATAGGCAAAACTTATCGATATGTATGCACTCTATACATGCTGTTTCGCAACAACCATTAGTCTTGCATTGTCCCATCCAAATCCGGACGTGTTCGTACCCCTTATCATATCATATACGACGCTCCAATCCTTTTTCAACGTTTTTAATTTGGATAAAATGTGAGGATTTACCTTCAAACCCGAATTTGACAATTTTTGTTGTAACATCCTCTCTAACTCATGTAAATAACTTGATTTAAAACCATTGTCAACATTATGTATACCAATGTTATATAATTCGATCATACAAGCAACATGAGTATCATCTTCATGAAGCTCCCATATTCTTTTGGTTTCTTTATTAGATTGTGATATATTTATCTACGTTGATCTGTCATAATTATGAATAAATAATCCAAAACACAGACATCATAAAATCTATGCATCAAGTCAAGCATATTCGTCATTAATAACAGAATTGATGATATGGAACAATAAATATATAATTGGCACTACTCAAAGCAAAAATGTCAAATATATCATTTAATTGTATCCCCTCTCGTTGAACATAACATTTGTCAAATAATTCTTAAATACACTCCAATTATCAGTAGGATCTAATTGTATTATCATATCTGTATCTTCATCTAATAAAGCCTCCTAGGATATGTATCATATTCATCCTCAATAGGATCATAATCCATTTCATTTCTTATAAAATTATGTAGCAGACAATAAGTAATGATAACTGGATTGTGTGTTCTGACAGGATAAAATAATGAATTTCTAAGGATCCCCCACTGTATTTTTAGCAATCCAAAACATCTTTTGATAATATTACGAGTAGCGGCATGTTTCATATTGAAGAATTCATCGGCCGTTCGTGGTTGATGGCATTGACGCCATTCATTTAAATGGTATCTCTGTCCCCTAAATGGTACAAAAAATCTATTACAATTTGTATATCCTGCATCAACTAAGTAGTAAGCACTTATACGAAAACATGGGATATCATTACGTAAAATAAGCTGATTACAAAATATTATGCTTGATTTGATGATCTATGATCTTAGCATTTGAAACTTTCAGTCCATGTCTTCTATTTAGCGATCTCATAAAATTCTAGAATTTTCTACAGATCCTTCCCAATCATGGAGGACATATATAAATTACATGTCATGGATACATAGCACGTTTGTGGTTATATCTCCCTTATGAGTGTGATTTCTAGATTTGTCTGCAAATAGTATCCTTATTTTTATATATGTTCCATTCAAAGCGCCTATATAACCCTACAAATATACATCGAACTAGAATGAGTTATCTACTATAGTTGCCACGTAGTTATAACAATAAATATATTAAATAATTACATACCGGGAATCACTTCCATCGATCATCTGTGCAATTCTCAGAAATGGGTTTCGGCCGTCTAAATAAGTATGATTGCATGCGTATTATTGCAGCTAAGACATTATTAAATATTCTACTCGCCGTCTCCCCCGACCACTGAAAATTATGTGCAATCACCCTATTTTTTACATGATGTGCAAGAATGTGCTAGAACATTACCACTTGCTTATCAATTAGCATATATTTTGATGGATGAAATCACCCAATGTTTGTTAACATGTCACATAGTTTGAAAAACGCGGGCCTACTTATTATCAACATATTAATACAAGCGATATCATTCCTATGTATAATTCGGTGGATGTATTCTCTATTTTTTTTCCTTTTATATGGTTTATTTCGGTTTCATGAAATATTTCATAGTGGTGTTCGGGCCTAGTGTCTATATTCTACCACTAAATCGGCAAAACACTTGAAAGCAGAACATAATTTTTATACTTTTTTTCATTTTAATTCAATTTTACTTATAAAAAAAAGTATTATGTATTTTTTATAAAAGTCAAATTTATAAGATCAAGTGATTGTAAATTTCGGCTATTCAATCATTATAGTTGCACTTAGGACACATAAAAACTACTAAAATATAATATAAATTTCAATCAAATGCATCATAACGACCACTATCTTCTTTTTCTTCTCATTAGACAAATTGAAACATACTTGATCCATAAACTGTAATAACAAATCACAGTAAATGCGAATATAAAGAATAGAGCCTTTTATTCAACAGCTCAGCAAATAAAACATATACAACTGTATATGAAGAATCTAGATGCAGCATATACAGCAATTACACTATAGCAACACATAAAAAGCAAATACAGTTGTAGGCATATAGATCAAAATAGATAGCCACTAACAATTGAGAGCATATGTATCCACAAAAACACCAATAATTGATCGAAATACTTCCATTGGTTTTGTCCAATAACAGGCTCCAAATTCTAAATAAGAAATGAGACCCTCCTTTTTCTTTTCGGAGCCAGCAACGCAATGCCATCTTTGCCGGTCAACTCGTTGACCGACACTTCGCCCTTCTTTTTTTTTTCCTGCAACCCACGGGCTGGTGACTGGCACTTCACCCTTCTTATTTTTTTTGCAACCCACAGGCCGGTCAACAAGTTGACTGGCCAAATGCCATTTTTGCCGGTCAACGAGTTGACCCGCATTTTTCC
>JAODPA010157021.1:0-14524 GCA_025585075.1 Nepenthes mirabilis
AGATAAAATAATAATAATTTATTAATAAGTATCATACAATAGATAAAGACACGGTTATAATAATATGACTCAAATTTGCAACTATAAATTTAGTTATATTGTCTGAAACGAATATTAGAATCACTGTACGTTGATGAGACGTTGATTCTTTAACCTACATTATTGCACAGTTGTGCTATAACAGTAGGATTCACAGTGAATTTTCATATCCAAATGGCTTTTTTGGTTGTTTTGCTTGTTATAATGAATCAAGTGTGGCGTTATTGTAAAACTGTTAAGAGTTATAACATGGCATGATAAAGTCTTCTTGTGATGATAATTTATTTAAAAATTTTGAGTTAATAAAGCAATGAAAGAATTATATGTTTATTCCTCATCACACAAATAGAATATATGATATACATACCTATTTTCAATAACCCTTCACCTAGGTCAGGCTGATATCTACTAGCCATAGGAGGAGCATATGTATTATCAAGCTTTCTTATATGGTGTGGCAAGGAATCCTGTTCTTGTGCTCTTTCTTACATGGTGTCATTAGGGACATGTTCTTAAAGGTAGAAAATTACATGGTTCATAGGTCTCAACCTTTTCTTAAAATATTTCATAAGCATTGGTTTAATCCCCTGTTTTCACCATCCATATTTCCAAACTTCTTGTTACTTTGCCTACATTTTCTTCTGTTACTATTTGTCATTTTATTTAAAAATTATAATCTATAGCATTTATGAACGAAGTTACAGAATATGTTCAAAAACTTTTAATTTCAGGCTTATATAAACATACCAAGAATAATTTATAGAATAACCAAATTAGTTTATATCTCAAGAGTTATGAGGCTTTTGATAGAGGATGCATCGGAATATTTTTTACCATTGAACTCTTTTTTAATGGACTTACAATTCTAAATCAAATCTTGGACCAACACGTCAACGGTCACTTGGTGATGTTGCTTGGGGACCTCTTTTAACCGGTAGACCAGTTTGAAATCTAGAATGCTAATTTGTTTTGGTTTCGCCGATCCAAAATTTTCAGAATATATCAAAGTAATTATAAATAAGTATGGTAAAGAATTATGCCTAATCAAATTTTTGGGCCACGTTTGATCACAGACAAAAATAATTAGTTTGTGATGCGTCCTAAATTTAAATTTCGAATGAATTCGGGTCAAGTTGATCATCTGAATCCGGCATCGTCCACTGAGTTTGGATCCTGCACATCACAACTACAAATAAGAGATCAGGTGATAGCGGGAAGTTATCCCACCAAAAACACTCTAACGCTCACGTCAGTAAATAGCTTTCAAATTAAAAAGGTGAAAGTAAAAAGATGTTATGAGAATGCTGAGAGTGTTTGTAATTGGGGAGTGCTCTCGTTGAGAGGGGCTTTGATTGCTCGTGAGGAGTGGTAGCTCTAAGCACTGTTTTTACTAAGAACGTAGTGGCAAAGAGAGAGAGAGAGAGCGTTTGAATGTTGAAAGTGTGAAAGCTTTACAGTAGAGAGCCTTATCAAGTCACTGAGAGCATGCCTTGAAGTGAGAACTCCATGGCCGTTTATAGCTGCTATGTTGGGCTGCCTTCCTTGTGTAGAAGGGTTTGATTCCTACGCTCTACTGGGATTGCTACATTTTCTGACATGAGAGCCTTCATGGCAGTAACGTTCGCTGAATTGATTGATTTCCTTCTGCATTCTATAACCGTTAGGGTTTACTGCAGACAGGAAGAAAATTCTGGCACTTTTCTTCAGGGATACGCATCGATCTTGATAGCAACCGTTATCAGGGAGATTGCTTTCTGTGGAGATCGCGAAATCAAGAGAGATGATCGTTATGGCTTGAAGACAGACACGTGGACACATCCGGGCTTGGGTCGTGTGTGGCCTGGTCTTTAATTGGTATACTAGCCATGCTTTCGATCAGCGGAAGTGTTAACCACCTTGGGCTGAGTGGACTATCCTGTTCTTGGGTTACTGCTGGCTCATTAGCCTTTCGTCCGGTCAACACCTGTCGTTGACAATCTAGGAGCAAATGGGCCTTTATGGATCTGAGTCGCCCCTCTTTCTTCCATTATTGGAGTACCCATCGCTAGCCCCCCATGCTGGTGGTCTAGAACTCTGATTTCCAGTATGTTTATGATGGGATGTACTTGACCGAGACACCATGGTGAAGAAGCTGGCTGTGACTCTTGGTCTGTTGCTCACATCGCCAGTAGTTGTGATTGTAAAGTCAAGGTCCGGAGAACTGGCTGAGAAAATCATTGACCAAATTCATTGACCGTCGAGGCCAGAATCTGGAGAACTAGAGAAGAAAGCATTGACAGGATTCGTTGATCATCTAGGCCAAAATTTGGAGAATTGGTGAAGGAAGCGTTGACCGAATTTGTTGACTATCTAGGCCAAAATCCGAAGAACTGGTGAAGGAAGTGTTAATCAGATTCGTTGACCATCTAGGCCAAAATCCGAAGAACTGGTGCAGGAAGCGTTGACCAGATTTGTTGACTGTCTAGGCCAGAATTCGAAAAACTGATGAAAGAAGCGTTGACCGAATTCGTTGACCATCTAGGCTAAAATTCGGAGAACTAGTGGGAGTTGAATCGATGTGTCATCATGCCAACAGACTATCAGTCAAAAAGTTGCCCATATTTTGCGTGTAGTGAATTTATAATCCCGGTAATTAATGCGTCAGAAGATCTGATTCGACTGCACCCATTCAGGAAGCAACAAGTGTCAACAATGATGGGCGCACATTTACAAGACGGTTGTCCTTCTCCGGTGTTCACATTCCTTTAAGTAGTTCGTCCGTTACTTTTTAAACTTTCTACTCTTTCCTTTAACTTTCCTTCTCGAAAATTTCTAAGTATTCTATTAGCTTCCTTCTCCCATTTCCATTGATTCCTCTATTACCCAGATAGCTTCAGTTCTTAGGGCCAGTGACGTGAAGGAGTTGTACATCGAGTACAACATCTCAAAGGACATCATCTTCAGAGTTCCCAGCAAGGAAGATCGAGCGTGCTCTCCTTCTGAGGGTTGCATCACTATGTATGAGGGCCACTTGAGAAGTGGGTTGAGCTTCCAGTCCCTAACAAGCTGCAAGACGTTTTAACCGCCCTTCAAGTCCCTATGCACAGTTTTATGCCAATACAGTCTTGGCATAAAACTGTGCGATACCTGTGCACACTCTGCATCTTTCTCTGCCACCATATAAAGCGGTTGACAGTGGAGGCGGTCAGAGTGATGTTTTAAGTTCATCCAGGGAGTAGAGTGAGTCTCCCTTTTACCATGAGGGCTTTAGATAAGTATTACCATATACGATTCTCTGAAGAATTAGAAAAACGGTTCTTCTTTGTTCACATGGATGACTCCTAGCCCTTGGCCAGGGTCTAGGACAGGGTGCCTGATATTTAAACCGGGATGCCCACTAACCAAGAGGCTGCTACCATGGATCCGCTTTTCAAGCTAGTAGAGGATTATCTCTCTAAGTTCCAGAGAGACCACTTGGTTTCCCGTGTGGAAGTCAAAAAGGCACGATGGGGACCTCCTTCTCCAGAGTAGAAGATAAATGTGCCTTCCCGTAAGAGGAAGGTGGGCGCCATTACGATCGGGTCTACCGGTGCGCCACCCAATGAGGAGTCTCCCAGAAGTCCAAGGCAGAAAACGGTAGCGACGGTGATGCCTTCTTCTTCTTCTTCCACTGAGCCAAAATATGTTTTGGCTGGCCAGATTGTTTGAGTCGGGGACAACTCCAACGTAGGCGGAGTTGAGGCTGCCGTTGAGGCATATAGGGCAAGAGTACCCTCCGCTGTGAGTAGCACCGTTTTTACTCAGCGATAGCCAGAGCCCGTGGCGGTGCCATCGAAGTCACCTACGGAGCCCTCAGCTAAGCAGACTATTGAGTTGCCTAAGGAGACACCTACTGGAGAGTGCTTGGAGGCGCCTGCAAAGCTTCCTGTCGTGCAAGTTGCTAAATTATCTGAGGAGCCAGCTGCTGGTGAACGTCACAAGGCACCTGAGGTGCCAACTGCCGAAGAGCCCCAATTGGCTGCTGGCATCAGCACTGAGCTGACGGAGGAGCCTACCGTCGAAGAGCCTCTTGAGGCGATGGGCTTTACTGTGAAGATGCCGAAGCAGTCTGTTGCCAGAGAGCCTATTGAGGTGGTGGACCTCACGGCAAAGTTGCTAGAGGAGTCTGCGGCAGAGGCCACTGCTGGGCCTACTCAGGAGATCACCGTTTCTAGTCTTCCGTCGCCGAGGCTAAGGTCTTGCAGTAGGCCAGTAAGGTTGGTGATTAAAATCTGGCTGGTAAACCTTCGCAACTTGTCTCTCCTTTACTCTCCATTGCTAATACTTAGCGTTTTTGTATGGAGACAAAATTACGAGTGCAGTTACCAAAAGACTACACCAGCGGGACCTATTGATCTCCTATCGGAATAAGGAAATCGCCTGGTTTGAGAAGGAGATGCAGTTGCTGAAAGCGCAGCACCATGAGGACACAGCTGCTCTCCAATATGTGTTGTCAAGTTTGTAAGATGATAATGCCAAATTGAAAGAGGAGAACGTCTAGCTGAGAGAAGAAATTGATCGAGCGGTGAGGCGTATTGACCAACTCGCGTGACAGATGACATCACTGGAGAACAAGTTGACCACTTATATACATCTCACGAGGTCTCCGATATGCTCATGGAAAGGTTGTGGGAAGGTGTTAACCTTTGCCGACGCAATAAATGGTTGGTTAACCCCAGCTTTCCAGTGGAATATCTTAACCGATCAAACTATTTTTCCAGCATCGCGAGAGCCTCATGGGACAGTCCTTGAGTGGTCAGGGGACGCCACCGCCTCCTCCCGGAAACTCTGCACCTCCGTAGATTTTTTACCCTTGCATCTTTTGCACGTAATTGTAAATATATTGACGAAATCAATAAAATAATCATTTCACTGATGTTACGTGTCTCTGCCTTTGTTGCCTTTTTTAATTACTTGTCTTGTATTGGCCTGCTAACTTGGTGTGTTTCTCGTAAGTTGGCTAATCGCCTTGCTTCAGACGTGTATGGCGCTTTCAGATGGACTTAAGTCCTAGAGAAGACATCAGGGCTGATCTTGATGTCGTGTCAACCATGTTCTGTACTCATGCATGAGTAAAGGCTTGATGGCACTGCCTAAATGTGAACTTGGGTGGCCAGCTTTTGGAAGGAGTGCTTGGCTCCTATCGACCATCGCTGACTGATCACGCTATCTCCTTGTGAAGGAGGTTGTCACGTATGCTACTTAAACCTCCTAAGATTTTGACCGTAAATAGGCCACTTGGATGACCAAGGTTTAATTTGACCTCCATCGGGCCTCCTGGATGACTAGGGTTTAGGTACGACTATTTATGGGCCACCTGGATAACTAGGGTTTAAATACGATAATTATGAGCAGCCTGAATGGTCATTCAGGGACAGTTTAGATCATTACATACGATAACTTACGATAACTTGCTCGACTTAGGGACAGTTTAGATCATTACATAACCCTGTAAACATACACACATGCATATAGAACAAAAAAGAAAATGAAAGACAACACAATGTAATAGGAAAAAATATTCCTTCATTCATTAATGATAATATGTACATTTACAAGTATACATATGAACGACCAACTTGTGCCCTTGCTGGAAGTAACGCTTAAGGTGGACAACGTTCCACGTCCGTGGAACCAAATTGCCGTTATGTGTCCGGAGCTTATAGGCTCCATTCCGCATAATGACTAAGACTAGAAAAGGTCCTTCCCAATTTGGAAAAAATTTATTCCGATTGGCGGTTTTACCCGTAGCCTCTATGCTTCACAGGACTAAGTCTCCAATTTCGAATTGCCGCACTTTAACCTTCTTGTTGTAATAGCGGGCAACTCATTGTTCATAGGCCGTTGTCCGCATTCTGACAGTGCCGCGGGTTTCCTCCAACAAGTCTAGGTGTTCCCTGATTTTCTGGGAGTTACCCTGTGGGTTGAAGGACTCGACCCTAAGACTCGAAAGTCCAATCTCAACCGGTATTACTACTTCAGTCCCATAGCAGAGACTAAAAGGTGTCTCGTGAGTAGGCTCCTTTAGAATAGTCCAGTATGACCACAGGACGGAGGATAGCTCGTCAACCCAGGAGCCCCCTACGTCCTCCAACTTGGTCTTCAGACCATGGAGTAGCGTACAGTTTGTGACCTCCACCTGTCCATAGTCTTACGGGTACGCCACCGAAGTGTAGACTAATCTGATACCTAGATTGATGCAATATTTGGTGAAGTGTTTTTTAAGAATTAGACTCCGTTGTCAGTCACGATGACCTCAAAAATGTCAAATCTACTGACTATACTCTAATGGACAAATTCTAAGACGTTGTGCTGGGTAATCTTGGCCAACAGGGCGGCTTCAACCTACTTGGTGAAGTAGTGAATGCCTGCGATGATGAACTTTCTTTACCCAGTTGCAATGAGAAATGGGTCAAGAATATCGACCCCCCATTATGCAAAAGGCCAAGGAGCTTGGAGAGATCTCAACTTAGCTAGTGGCTGGTGGTGAAGATTGTCATGGAGTTGGCAAATCTCACACCTCTTCATGAACTCAAGGGCATTTTTCTTCATTGTCGTCCAATGGTAACCCTGACGCGTGATCTTGAATGCTAGGTTCTTACCGTCGATGTGCGATCCGCATATCCCAAGGTGGACTTCGCTCAAAGCATAATTGGCCTCCTCAGGAGTAAGACACTAGAGGTACGGAGTCGAGTAACCACGGTGATATGGCCATCCATCGACTACGGTGTACCAGCCGGCCATCTTCTTGATCCACTTAGCTTCGTCCACGTCATCCGGTAGTGCTCCATCTATTAAATACCTATGGTAAGGCGTCATCTAGTTTTCTGTGTTGGCCATTCACATTGCTTCCTATTCCTCAATGCTGGAATGCTCCGAACCTCTCTCATGTCCCTCGAGTGCTGTTCTGGGATTTCGACCGCCACTGTACTGACAAGTTGGTTGACCTTCCAATTCTCAGTTTTGGGAAAGTGGATCAAGGTCGGCCTGTCAAATCTCTAAGTGGCGTCCTTTACCTTGGCCACGTATTTGACTAAATGAGGGTTACGTGCCTCGAAGTTTCCGTTAACTTGGTTGACGACCAACTCAAAGTCGCTATAGATGGGAAGTCGCCCAGCTAAGCACTCTTTAACTAGTCTTAACCTAGCTAATAGGGCTTCCTACTCGATAACGTTGTTGGTGGCCAGGAAGTTGAGTCTAAGGAAATACTTTACCTCAAACCCATCAGAGGTTCTTAAGACTACTCTGGCACTATTACCTGAGTCCGTAAACAATCCGTCCATGTTGAGGACCCATTTCGACTCTTCCATTTGTTGTTTTGCCTCCTTAGTGGGTTGTTCAAATAAGATTGGTGTCGTGGTCTCGACGATAAAGTCAGCCAGAACCTGCCCTTTGATAGCTGGTCTGGACTGCAATTTAATATTGAATTCTCCCAATTTGATAGCCCACTTTACTAGCCATTCAGAAATGTTGGACTTCTGGAGAATACTCTTCAAAGGCTGGTCAGTCAGAACGACCACGTGATGAGCATGAAAGTAAGGTCTCAGTTTCTTGACAGAGAAGACAAGAGCTAAGGCTAACTTCTCTGTGCATGGGTAACGCGTCTCTACACCGGTTAACATCTTGCTCACATAGTAGACCAGCCACTGAAAGTCAAAGTCTTGGCATATGAGAATAGAGCTAAAGGCCACCTCTAATACTACTAGGTCAAGGTATAGCTTCTCTCCGTCCTTAGGTAACATCAGCAACGGTGGACTAGCCATGTACTGCTTCAACTTGTCGAAGGCTGCCTGGCACTCTGCTGTCCATTGGAATCCGATTGCTTTTGTACCCCTTAAAACCTTAAAAAAGGCTGATACTTATCCCTCGACTTAGCCAAGAAGCAGGACAATGCTGCCAGTTGTCCAGTTAGTCGTTGCACATCTTTCACACTCCATGGTGGAATCATGTCTGTGAGGGCCTTGATCTTCTCTAGGTTTGCCTCGATCCTTCACTGAGAGATGATGAAACCTAAGAATTTTCCTGAGGATACTCCGAATATGCACTTAGAAGGATTCAGCTTCATTTGGTGCGCACGGACCACCTTGAAGGACTCAGCCAGATCGCGAATATGATCATTAGTGATCTTACTCTTGACAAGCATGTCGTCGACATACACCTCCATATTACGGCTAATTTGCTTCTCAAATATCTTGTTCACAAGCCATTGGTAAGTGGCACCGGCATTCTTCAAACTAAAGGGCATCACCTTATAGCAGTAAGTGCATTGATCTATCATGAACGAGATGTGCTCCTTGTCTTCTAAACTCATCCGGATCTGGTTGTAGCCCGAGTACACATTCATGAAGCTCAACAACTCGTGTCCAGATATGGAATCCACCAACAGGTCAATCCTGGGCAAAGGAAAGCTATCTTTTGGGCAGATTTTATTAATATCGATGAAGTCGATACACATTTGCCATTTTTCATTTCTTTTCTTTACCAAGACGATGTTGGAAAGCCAGTTTGGGTATTAGACTTCTCTGATGAAGCCAGCATCCAACAGCTTCTTCACTTTCTCCCAAATGGCGATGAGTTTCTCCACAGAGTAGTTCCTACAGTTCTGCCTAATAGGCTTACGGTCAGGATTGAAGCCTAACTTGTGGACCATTACTCCAGGTAGAATCCCAGGCATGTTAGTGGGAGTCCATGCGAAGACGTTAGCATTCTGTTGTAAGAACGCTATCAGCTCAATGCACAGTGTCCCGGTGAGTGAGCCCCCTATCTGTATGCACTTCTTTGGGTCCTCTGAATTTAGTAGGATTAGATCGATTGCTTCACCACACAGCGCCTACTATAGAGTTGCTTCGTCTCGATGGTCAAGTTCTCCTGCCATTTTTGTACTACCACTTGGTGTGATTTGGGACATGTAACACGTCCGTCCAGTGACTTGGTCATCCAGAACTTCACCTACGCTGCAGGCTATCAAAAATTCCATCTTGAGATGCAGTATCGAAGTAATGACTCTGAACGCTGTTAGGCACGGGTAGCCTAGTATAGCATTATATACGAAAGGTAGATCAAAGACTAAAAATGTGAGTGTACAACTCGCCGTTCTTGGGTATGTATCCAGGGTGACCTCCAACTTGATCGTTCCTTGGACGGGCACTGGCTCGTTGTCAAGGCCATAAAGCAGGCCTTCGGCAAGTTTTAACTAACTCTTTTTTAAACCAAGTTCAAAAAATGTATCAAGGTAAAGCAAATCTCACGAACTTTTATTATTAATGAAGACTCGTTTCAATTAGTAGTCAATGCTACCATCCCAAATGAGTGTGGATAAAATAAGGGAATCTGCATGGGAGGAGATTACATGTTCCAAATCATTATCGCTAAAGCTTATGACGTTGTCTACAGTGCGCTACATCTTCCGCCCAGTCTGCTACTCCTTATGATCCGCCGAGGTCTTGGCCAGCCGGATTGTGATCATATTGACCACTCCAACTGCAACCCGATTCCACAGTTAAGAAGGCTCTGGTCCTTCCCCACTTGAAGTGCTAGAGCTCTGCCTAGGGTTCCTAACAAATCTAGTGAGGTGGCCTCTTCGGATCAGCTCCTCAATCTCCCGCTGAAGTATGTTTTAATTTTCAGTAGAGTGTCCGAAAGATCGGTGGAAATCGCAGTACTTGGCTAGATTTCCTCCTTCTACTTTCTTTAGTAGTTTGGGACACTTAAGGAATTTCTCCCAACAAATTTGCATGAGGACGTTTGAATGTGTGTCGATTAGGGGCGTCAGGTTGATCAGCCCATAGTCCCTTCGCTCCGGTGCTCCGATCCTGTGGTGCTTTCTACAGGAGTAATCACCCCCGTGGTGCTTCCTCTTTCCCTCGGTCGGGAAAGAACAAGGCTATTCGATTCGCTCAGGACACTTAGCCTCGTTGGCCTCCTTTGCTACTGCGTAGGCCCTGGTGATAGCTTCCGCCTCCCGGAAGGTCTGCTGATTATTATATGCTAGGTGTCTAAAAAAGTCCCCATGCGTTAAAGTAGATATGAAACTACTAAGCTTCATCTCTTCTGTGAGCTTCGGAATTCTTCTTACCTCTGCTATGAAGTGATCTAGGAACTTCCGTAGATTCTCTCCCTGCTTCTGCTTGATATGGGAGAGATGCCAATACTGCTTCTCTTCCCGATGGCTGGAAGCGAATTACGCCAAGAAGAGATTAGTGAGCTCTCGGAAGCTTTAGATTGACTCCGATGGAAGTCAATGGAACCAAATGCGGGCATCTCCCTTCAGCGTAAGAGGAAAACAACTGCACATTGCTGCATCCTCCAACCCTTGTAGATTCATATGGGTGCGAAAATGGTCAAAGTGATCCATGGGATTAGCATTCCTATCATAAGAGTCAAGGGTTGGCATCATGAACTTTGTCAGCAAGGAACGATTCAAAATCTCTACCATGAAGGGAGATCTATCCAGATCTATAACGTGTTTGCATCATTGAACACGCAGTTCCAAATCTTCTCTACCCTCAAATCTGCTGGGGTGGCATGGTGAGATCTCTTAGAGTTGAGGAAAGTTCTCAACTTTTGTTCTTTCTCTTGGGTGGCATGTAGCCTACTGGCTACTGCCACAAGTGAATCTAATGACCCAGGAGGCTCTCTCCTGAGCCTAGAGCCTGGTCTTCACCCGAGAGTATTGAGGGTTCCTTCGTTGTAAACTCTCCTTCGGAGTCCTGCTGCCTAAATGTCCTTCGAGCCTTGGACGGCTCTAGGTGTGTGAAGCCTCCATAGCTTAAGTGTTGGCCAGCCTCCTGGTCTTCTTGGCTAGTTTCTTCTTCTTCTGGCTTCCTCTCCTTGAGGCTAGATCGGGGATTGCCAGGAGCAGAGCCCCCTGCTGCACGTTCTCCTGGCGGGCGCAAAGCATCATAAGCATTTGGTTCATGGTGCTCATCTAGTCCGCCAGATTCTAAAAAAAGAGTACGGGCACCCCATTGACCTGGTTACCAATATTGTGATCCTGGTCGGATGAGGTCACGTCTCTAGTCGGATAGCTAGCCTATGCTCTTGTGTTCACCATTCTTACTGGTTGTACTAGTCTGGAAGGTGAAACTAAGAGAGAGATTATGGATAAATGTGGTTGGCTTTTTGTAAGCTTCCCAGAGAAGGCGCCAATGATGCGTCCTAGATCCAAATTTCGAATGAGTTTGGGTCAAGTAGATCGTTTGAATCTGGTGTCATCCACTGAGTTTGGATCCTGCACACCACAACTACGAACAAAAAGTCAAGTGACGGCGGGAGGTTGTCCCACTGAAAGTACTGCGATACTCAAGTCAATAAATAGCCTTCGAATTAAGAATGTAAAAATAAAAATATGCCATGAGAATGCTGAGAGTGTTTGTGATCGGGGACCACTCTCGATGAAAGAGGCTTTGATTGCTCATGAGGAGTGGTGGTTCTAAGCACTATGTTCGTTAGGAACGTAGTGGCAAAGAGAGAGCGTTTGAATGCCGAAAGCATGAGAGCTTTATAGTAGAGAGCTTTAGCAAGTCAATGAGAGTGGGCCTTGAAGTGAGAACTCCATAGCCTTTTATAGCTACTATACTGGGCTATGTTTGCAGAAGGGTTTGATTCCCGCGCTCTACTAAGATTGCTGCCTTTTCTAGCGTGAGAACCTTCATGGCAGTAACGTTCGCTTGATTGATTGTCTTCCTTCTACGTTCTGCAACCATTAGGGTTTACAGTAGACAAGAATAATATTCTGGTGCTTTCCTTTAGGGATGCGCATCGATCCTGGTAGCAACCGTTATCATGGACATTGCCTTATGTGGAGAGCGCAAAATCTGGGGAGATGACCGCTATAGCTTGAAGACGGACACGTGGACCCATCCGGGCTTGGGCCGTGTGTGGCCTGGTCTTCAGAAGGTCTTGTCAGATCTCGATCTCGAAACGTGATAATTATGAAATAATTATATGGATGAAAATCATATTTATGTTTAAGTAAAGTGAAAAAAATGGATACCAAAATAAAAAAGGATAAAATATGAAGAAAATGGGATCGGCACTCGAGCGCCAGTGAGGCGCAAAAGTGCGAATGGAACAGCTCGAGGCTCGCCCAAGGAGGAGCGGGGGCGAGGAGGCTACGACGGGTGGCGCTTGAGGACCACTGGAGTGCCACCCAGGCACAAATCTGTACGCCTGGTGCCTAGGGCTCGACGCCCTCGACTAGATATAAAAAGTGTCGAGCGTGATTTTCCTTCTACATTTTGGCATTCCACGAAGAGCAACGGAAGAAAAGAGGGAAAAGAGAAGATGAGGGAGAAATTCATCCGATCCGATCCGATCTAGGTAAAAATAACAGTAGATCATACTAAAGCAAATGTACTTCGGACGTTATTTATTATTTTTATAGTTTTTCTGTATCTCCAGATTTATATTTTTCCCTAAATCCATGATTCTGTATAGTTATTGTAAATAATGTATATTTTTCCTGATTAATTGGATAGATTTCATGTTTACTGGTATGTATTGTTATATATGCCTCTAATTTCATGAAAATACATATATTTGGTTTTCGTTTATCGTCCGAAAGTTTTGGCGAAACGCTAAGCACGAAAATGAACAAATTTAACTATTTTAATCCAAAATTTTTAATATGTAAAAATTAATCTGTAACGTGACAATGTCCAGAATGTAATTTTTGTTTGAAAAATTTACACGCATTTATACTAGTAAATTTTAGAGGATTTCTTAAGCGAATCGAAGGGTTTCAAACTATTACTGTAAATTCTAAAACTAACTTAAGAGTTTCTATAAAACTCTAACTGACTTCTAATGTTGAAAAGGTTTTCAGTTAAGAAATAAGAAGAGGAATGTTTCTGATACTGTTAATTAGGACTCAGGATTGAAATACAGTCAAATTAGGTTCTTCGGTATGTCTTAGAACTTTATGGTGGCAATCAAGGATAATTATCGAATCAACAAATTGAAATATATACCATCGAACTATCGAACTATTGGCCTTTGATTATGTGGATTGAATACAATCTATTCTCGATTATTCACCTTCTCTACTAGTAGGGTCTACTGGTTGGGTCCTTTACTGATAAAAAAGAAGATTTCTAGAATTTCATAGATTTAATATCAGTTTCTGATTTCTGAGTTTCATTATACTGTTTTATGATTTCCGAAGCTTGATTTTACTGGTTTATACTTTCTCTGTTTTCATACACTTTTCTGCTACTACCATGATGAAACATTTATATGTTTCTGTGCATATGCATTTATGTTCATTTGTATAATTGTTCTGCATAATGAAAGTATGGATTATGATTATCGAACTCTATTTATATCGAACTAGGCTTTTCTCATAAATTCTGTATATGTTCCTGTTCTTTGACAGTTTCTAAGATCTTCTGCATTTATATTCTACTAATGTTTTCATGATCACATTTTTAAGGCATTTAAGCTTTATTCCTATTTCCGTCACGCTACCGTTCTTCTGATTATTGTGATTTCTTTTCTAGTATATTTATATTTTTACATGAAAGTAAGAATTATCGTTATTGAGACCTGTTCATATGAATGCTTCTATTCTTCTAATATCATCGTGATTTTCGGTCTTAATGAATATATGTTCTGCATAAAAGTATTATGTTCTGCATATTTTGATACTTTATTGGGTTTCGACTTACTGTTTACTATTTTTTCCCCTCCAAATAAGGATATAAAGAAGATATTGGATGATCAAGCCTAACTAGAGTTGGCGATGAAGATTTGGAGCCTCAAAATCACCTGAAAGATTCTGGAAAAACCTGATAGTTCTGCATGTTCTATTGAGTTTTGTAAAGAAAATTATGTATAAATAACTGTAGCCTGTTCTGTAAACTGTCAGAACTGTATTTATGCTTCCGTAGGTTTCTGTTAAGGATATAGATATTTTCGCTATATGTTTTTTGGTTTTGTACAGGTTCTACATGGCATCTCTCGTTTGAATTCTGATATAGTAGATCGAATTGTTGATCTAAAGTCATGGATGGCATTTGAGATCTTGTGAATGTGTATTGTAAAATGTGAATTATAATATTTGGTTAATTGTGTACTTGTACTGGTCCTATAATTGTGTTGTGGTCATACTTTTGAGGTTTGGATATTGAGTTTACTCTGTACAGGGTGTTTATTACATGATATATTTTAGTTTTCATCCAATTTTAGATAGAATTTAACCAAAATTTCTGCAGAATTTAATGATTTAAATTTATAGATTCTGTTCTGTATCGGTCACAAGTCTACTGGTCGTGCTTCTGGTCAATGGAAGCGTTGACCGCCTAGGGCCTGAGTGGACTGTCCTGCTCTTGGGCTTTTGCTGGCTCATTGACCTTTCATCCGATCAATGACTGTCATTGACCATCCAGACGCAAATAGGCCTTTATGGATATAGGTCATCCCTCCTTTTTAGGCCAGCCTATTATTGAAGTACCAATCAGTTTGAGTT
>JAODPA010157032.1:0-14522 GCA_025585075.1 Nepenthes mirabilis
TGGTGTTACACCAAGAGTTGGACCTCCCCAACAACCGGCCATTAAAACCTTAGGGGGCTTCTGAACATGCGTTTGACAACTCCCTCTTAAAGGAAAGAGCACAATTAGCTAACAATAGTCAGTGGACTAGGACCAGACACACAAAAGTTATGATGTCCTCTAATAGGACTAAGTGCCAATGGTTACATGCGAGCGACAGCCTAAACTTTGCTTGAGTCTGACAACTGCGGCTATGAAACCAAGTTGACCCATGTGAGGCTCACCAAAACTTGTACCGCGACGTCCTTCCATAGCTTTTTTTTTTTTTTTTGGTAAGCAAGTATTTTGGATTAAATGGAGAAAAATAAGTTACAAAATTTATGTGTTATCTCCAAGTAATTTGACTTGGAAATAAAACATAAAATGTTAGGGTATACTCCGAACAACTTGTACATAAAATAGTACAAAAAAACCTCTAGGAGGACAACATTCATCAGAATCGTCAAAAAAGAAGTCTGTCAACTGTTACACAAGAACAGACGATCATCGAGAATGTTATCATTCTTCACAAACACAGCATCAAGGGGGAAGCAGCCAATCCGGCAACTACACCCACATCGCTGGAGCACAGCACACCAGCCACTTCGGCGCCAAGTCCAAACCGGCAACATCGAAACCAACTCGACATATGAATTACAACATCAAACCGGCATTGATATTGGCAAATGAAATCGGCCACAATCTGGCAATTGAGGACCGTATTGAAAACGGCAATAGTACTCAGCCACAGAAAAGTTAAACTGGCCAAATTTGACATCGGCAGATGAAATCGGCAATTGAACGCAGTAAAGCCAAACCGGCCAGAAGTCAAAATCGGCAATTGAGGCGCAAGACCAAAAACGGAAGATGACATTCCAAGTCGGCAAGCCAAACCGGTTTCAAAGCCCTTCCGGCCTCCAGCCCCAATTGGCAACCTCAGTCAGCAAAATCCACGAGCTCATCAGTAGCTCACTAGTCAATGGCAAGACACGAACAGCAGCCCTGCACCAGCTGTTGCAAATATCAGGAATGAGATCGCCGGGCTTTCTTGGGAGCAGAGTTACTCCGTCGGGCCCTGCGTTTCCACCATTTAACAGCCTACCGAGCAAAAAGCTCATTTTCATAACTTTGGCGCTCCTCATAACAGGAATAACCCGCATCACCAGCATCAGGCTTCACATAGGACTTAGTCGGACCAAATCCACGCCCAGATTCACTAGAATCAGCCACAATCACATTTGAGTAGCCAGAAAAGGGGACCGAACTCATAACAGGTCGATTAGCAGGCACAGCTATGTCCAAAGGATCATCAACAGATGAATTTTTTAGGCATACTTCGGGAGAAGGAGCAACCTGGGAGTATTTACGGACGATCCGCGCAATAGACTCCGGGGTGGACTCGTCAACCCCAGGAATTAGGCAATTCTCGTGTGCCAATTCTCTATCAGGAAACCTTTCAGCCCGGTTAATGGGAGCCAGGTTACAGGGCTCCTGTTCGGAGGCCAAGGCAGTGGACAAAGAGTGTTGAGGCGCCCCCCTAGAAGAATCATGCACATAATTAGGTGGAACCCCAACTAGAGTCCTATCAATTGGATCCAAAGAGCAAGAGGTGGTAAACTCGGTAGGGTCATTTGATTCCCCGACATCAACAGTAAGGCCTTCTTTGGAGCCCAACACAGCGAGTGCCATTCCCTCACCCAACCCATTAGAATGTCCAGAGGCTTGGGCCAGAACAGGCAATAAATTTGGTGGCAACACCGAGTCAATAGCACCCACCATTGGGTGGACATCAGCATCAGAGAGGAGGTCACAACTCACAGCTGAATCTATCTCACAGCTCTCCCCAGGATTACCAGCAGCAAGAATAACCTCTGGATTCTGCACATCCGGAATTGGAAGCGGCCAAGGAAGGGGACCAGCAACAGGATCATTCACAAATGAGGCATCCACATCCCGCAACTGGTGATCAGTAGGACAACCAGCATTAGAGGGCGCATCATCACAAGCCTCCACAGGATAGCCCTTCCGCATCTTAGAAAGGGAAAGGCCAACAGTGGAGCACTCAGCATAGGCTACTTGAGCAGGAGCAGAATCAGCTAATTGGGAAGGCCGCGAAGCCTGCTGAACCAAGGCATCCTCACCACGATCATCTGAGGGTTCAACCTCTCCAACAGAGATCCCATAATCCGGTAATGTAGGCTCAGCACACACCTCAGACAAAACCTGAAAAGGGTGGCATTTAAAGGATGGTGCAGAACACCCACCCCCATCAACATCAGGTGCCGGAGCCTTAGTCACAGCATATTGTCCCTTCAGACTGCACGTGTTCACAACAGCCTCCACATGGTCAGAGTGTAGAGAAGGAACAGGGCTAACGGTTCCAGCATCGCTATGATCCGGGGCCAAAGGCTTTGGTGGGTGTAAATCCATGGACACCCGATCCAGCTTATTTTGATTTGAGGTTCTCATACGGGCCGATACAGATTGGTAAACAACATCAATCTCCACCTCCTTGGCAAATGTTGCAATCCCAGACAGGAATCTAATTTTTTCAGGACGTGGAGCATTCCAACCCACCTCAACACAGATTCTGGCAGAATGTAATCGATCCACCCGAGCAGTGCTAGCATCACACATTAGAAGCCTACCAATATGACTAGCTAACCAGCTTAACCCAAGTGGAGTCCATAGTTCAATTGGTATATTGATCAAGGAAATCCACAGGGGAGAGGATTTGAAAGACTCATGATCCAAGACCAAACCCGGGTGCCATTTCTTAAGGGAAATGGGTTTTCGTCTAAAGGTCCAAGGGCCCTTTGCCAGGTAAGCCTTCAGAAGGGAATCAGAGTCAAAACGAAAGAAGAAAAAGCCCTGGGCATTCAAGGCAACATGACGTATTCCAAACCTTGCCCAAATCTTCCGTGCAATGGAATTTACGGTCATAAAGTGGGGAGGCTTACCATGAAAGGAGCCAACCAGAGTTGAGCCCCAGAATACAGCGCATTGCTGGAGGACCTCGTCTGGAGGGGATAGAGGGGAATCGAGTCTGAATTCGTTAAGAGAAGGGAAGTGCTTGAGGGTGGCAATGGAATTGCCAGCCGATTCTTGAGCAATATGAGACCAAGATTTTGTAGGTTGGACAGCAATTGAATTTTCAAACAAATGAGCAGAAGGGGCAACAAAAGGGCTAACCTTACACGACCCAATAGAAGCACCCAACGGGGCAGATCCAGTTACGGAAGCCAGCAGGGCAGGCTTTGATTGCGGTTGATGGCTGGGGGCCTCCAAAGAACCTGCATTAGGCGCAGGGCAACAGTGCTCACCGGATTCAGATAGAGTAGCAAGATGGGGGTCAGCAGGTCCAGATGAACTGCCCACGACGGCACCCACTCCCTTTGTCTTCACTAAGAAATCGGCGTCAGGACCTGATGGAGAGTGCATCAAATCGCTACTCAGGGGAGGGAAATGGTCAGGCAGGATGGTTACCTGAGGTGGATCGGGAGGATCCCCCTGGAGAACGGCCATGGCCGTCGATGTCCAAAGGGAGACGCGAAATCCCTCAGAAAGCCGAACGAATTCAAAATTTGAAGAGAGAAGCGAGTGCTTCTCTCTCTAGAATTCAAAATTCCAAACCTCTGACGTCCTTCCATAGCAAAGAGCACAAACGGACGAACAAGTCCAGCCAAGCCTGATAACAATGGCAACAATCCCTAGTTAGCAAAAGATTTGTCTGTGCCATGACCTCCTTTTAGGAGCGAGTGCAACTAGACAAATGCATCTAGTCAAGCCCGACAACAATAGAGACAATGCTTAGTTACCAAAGAAGAGTTGGTACAGGAAAAAGGTGAATCTGTGCACAATCAATGACATCAGTGACAAAGATTGAAACAATCAATCTGGTTTATTAAAGACCCAAAATATACAGTTAGGGCATCAGAATGCCTACAAAAGTACAATGAACTGCCTATGCCAACTGCTAAGATGATTATCCTTGGATTAGGGGTGCCCTAGTATGCATGGTGTAAGCCCCTTCTTGTCTCTGGGTAGTTCATCAGGTCAAAGTTCTCCTTCAAGTTAGGAGTCTTCATTTTGAAGAGCAGCGAGTTGTTGCCGCATCTCACGAGCTTGTCCTCGAGCAGGGTGATTCGATCCAGAGCCTAAGCATTTGCCTCTGAAAGCTCTTGGGATCTCGCCTCAGACTCGGACAACTTTTGATTGAGATAGGCCACCCTCTCTTCCCTCCACAAAGCCTTAGCGATTGCAACATTCATCTGGTTATAAGGTGCCAGTTTCCACAATGTGGTAAATATGAGTAGTGAGCTTTCGGATTCCAAAATATAATAATTGGAAGGTAATTAAGTTAAAATAGTTGAATTGGGATCAAAGGGTACGGGAGGAATCGGTTTAAAAAGCCTAAATATCCAGAATTGGTAAAATTGAAAACTGAAGTTATAAACCTTGAAAAGTTAATCCGTAAATAAGATTTAAGTTTTTAACTTATGATAATCATGACTTATTAAGTTAATATAATCAAAATTAGGATCCAAGGAGGTCAAATATTGGGTTAGAAGGGTCAAAACAGAACCCAGACAACACGTGCGCGAAGCTGGCTCGCTGCAGGCTTGCTGTAGGCCTTGCCCGTGCCCACAGTGGGCTCGAGCCCCTAGCGAGCACCAATTCTAGTGTGCTAGCACCTGAAGGATGCTTGCTGCAAGCTCAAGTGCCAGCTTGTTTTTAAAAGCGCGTTGGGTTTCATTCTGCATTATTTTCTACGGGGAAAGAGAGAGAGAGGAGAGAGAGCATGCAGGGGAAGAGGAAAATGGAGAAATCCGAAGCTACCGAGTCCGATTTTGAGCTTGAGCTAGTTGGAGAAGTGATAGATTGGGTCGAGGCAAGTGCACTCATGCCATCAACTTTCATTTTCTTACACTTTTGTCTTATTTTCATCGGGTATCCTCGTTTCGATACCCGATTAAGGTTATATTTTATATTACTTAGAACCTAAGCATGCATTTATATAAATTTGGTGCCTAAATTTGTGGACTTGATTAGTTTTTGGACAAGGCAAACCCTAACCCGTGCCCGGATGATTTACCCACAAAATGTTGGAAATTTTCCTTAATTTGGGTTTAGAATATGACTACCCATAATTTAGACATGTTAATTTATTGATTAGGTATCTGAATTTGTGGTTTTATGTGGAGTTTTCATTCGAGGAGACCTGAACCCGCGCCCGAACCCTGTTTGAGTTTCAATTTGGTGCTTGATGCATGAAATAACTTGGGATTATAATTACCCATGCCTTTGATTTGGTAATTTATCCGTTGGATGTCCAAAATTTTAAGAATTAACCGATATGCGTATTCGGACACTGTTCACACACACTGTCCACATGGGTACTATTCATCCGAGGACTTTGAATGATATTTTGCAAAAATTTCCCATGTTTAATATTAATTAATGATATGTATATTTATGTAAGTTCAATCGAATAATTTGGAAGTTTCGACATGTGCAATTGTGAAGAACATTTGCATCCGAAAGCCCTTTAAATCAATCTGCTTTTTGATAGTAAGAATTTCTAGCTACCCTTTTGCTATGGGGTAATTTTTGTATGAAAGTAGATCATGAAAAGATGTATATTCGAAAGAAAGAGAAGAAATTCGTGCAAGTATTCGGAGGAAGATCCCACAATTTGGATATATGATAAATTTATTCTCCCAAATGGAGATATCTGTATAAGAAATTTGGTGGATCTTCCTTCAAAAGAGAAAGAATAAGTAATCATGAAATTATGACCCAGATTTATATTTCGATGGGTAATGCTCCTAGGTATGTAATTAGTATGACAGTAGAGATTCAATGAATTGTCCTGGCCGCGTGTTGTAATGCGCAATACTATGGATATGCCTTAGGATATTACGGTGGTAATTAAGAATAGATCCATCCATGGAGTGATATGTGGTCCGCCCTCCCTTGGGGCATTAATTTTAGAGGATAGAAATTTTGGATGATCCTGCTCTCAGGGTGGAGATTTCGGAAAATGAGAAATTAATGAGAACTTTTAAACTTTTGGCCATGGATTGTGTGGAGTGAGTACAATCTATCCTCGATTATTCGCTCTCTTGGCTGGTAGGGTCTACGGGCCCAGGGTCTGCAAAGATAAATAAATATGCTTGAAACCTTATCCTAAGGAAAAGAGGAATGAAAGAAATAAGTAAATTGCATTCCAAGTATATTTGATTCATATTTCTGTTCATGCAACTCATTCATGCTTATATATTCTCATTCCGCTAATCTTTGCTTATAATAATTGCTGCTTTGTTTATGATGTACTTGTTGAGTTATTAGCTCACTCTTGCTTCCCTTTTTTTCCCAAATAAGAGCCACGAGGTGATGCCCAATTAGTTAGAGGAAGGAGAGGGATTTGCTGAACTTCGAAGGCTTAGAGTGTTGGATATGTTTGACATATCGAAATGTAAGTAGCCAAGTTAGATCAACACTATGTATTAATTGTTGCATGATATTTATTATTATGGTTATTGTTATGCTTCCGCAAGTTATTTATGGATCTAGTTCTGCTTCCACATTCATTTGTATTTTTAGATTTATTTAGGCCTAAGTGGCATATCTATTTAGATCCAATGTAGCAGTTAAGGAATAATGTATTGGAGCCATAAATGATATGACATTTGTCTTCCTGTGTGTGTATTGTAAAGTAAACATTAAAATTTTGATATTTATATGCTTGTATAGGTTTAATTAAGCAGGTTTTATATATGGTTTTCATCCAATTACAGAGGAAAATCTACCCGATTTTCTGTAAAAATTTGTGTTCTTTTTTTTTTTTTAATAATTGTGTTTAGTTCAAACTATTTAAGTAAGATTATTGACGGAGGCCATTAGAGGGTAGTGGCTGTTTCGTCACATTGGTGCTTTGCATCCTCCAGCGCAGCGAGATCTGCATGCACCTGGGATAGCTGTAAGATCTTGGTATCCCTTTTGTGTAGTGCCCTCTCTCCACCACCTGAAGAGCTTCTTGGACCTACTAGACAACGGACGATGGCTAGTCAAAGAGCAGCAATGGGAAAGCACGATGATGTCAAAGTAAAGCGGCCTGCAGCATAGTACCTCATAATGAGAAGGCCCTTCATGGCGTGATAGGCCAGGAGATTCCTTGGATCTAGTTCTAATAGGGATCGACAGAGAGCAAAGGGGTCGTACATCCTAGGGAAGAGGTGCCTCGAAGCTTGGAAGAGAGTCGAGCCTACCCAAGACATCAGGGGGCTTGCGTATCAACTCTTCAGGATGAGATGGCCCCTCAGCAGCCACCTCAGCCTCCGGATCATCCCCAACTGTCTCTTCGTCTTCCCACACCCTTCTAGTGCTTTTTTCAACAAGGACAGTGGGAAAAGCAGGCATAGACTCTTTTAGAGAAGAAGCCACCAAAATCATGTTTCTCCCTCCAAGCGTAACTGTGGTGATAATTGGCTCTCTAGGTCCACTCGTCGAAGGAACCCTTGCTTCATTACCAGAGCCGATCGAGGACTCCTAACCTTGAATTCATTAGACTAGCCAATGAGGCCCAGATCATCTGAAGAAGCCTAACCTAAGCTCGGCCCCCTAGATGGCCCACTAATAGCTAGAGGTCATGCCCTCGTGCAGGCCACTTCAATCCTCCGGCATTCCTGAGAAGATGTAGGAGGTGGAGGAGCCACCTCATCAGAGACCCACTTAGGAGAGTCCAAAAAAAGAAGAGCCCCGGACTTTCTCTTGTGATGATGACCCCACATTGTAGAGGTGCAACCTTCCTCCGACAAAGCCTCCCCTGGATTTCTCTCTAGAGCCCCTTGGGAGACCAAATCTTCAACAAGGCATAGGGTTCTACGTGTTCCTCTACCAGTGCCATCAAAGGACACGCCATTTGCTCTTTATACAGTAGGATGTCACCGATGTAGGTGTTGTTGACCCTACCAAGTCATTCAGCACCCTTCCATCGGTGTTGATCGCTATGAAGAAGAAGTGCAACCTCCAGTCTTCTATTGAGCCTAGGTTTCCCTAGCTTATCTCAAACCTTGTGCGGGGGGTGAAGGAAACCAAGTCATCCTCTTGGTAGATATGGAGAAGCACCTTCAAAGCCTAAGCATCCAAAGTAAGCTCCCTAGCACGAAAAAGGGCGCACAGCGTTACCCAATAGTGAACGACATCAAAAAGGAGGCAAGCCATAGGGATCTCTAGGGCCCCTAGAATCTCATGCAGCTCCCCTGCAAGTAGGATACGGAGATCGACCCATAGATGCTCCTTGTAAATAGTTGTAAATCTTGGAGGAGGGGAGCAAGTGACATCCTTTGTGTAGGGCTCAATGTGCGAGATGAAGCTTGAAATGTGATACCTACTATGCAAAAGTTCTATATCCTTGCCAGATAGTATTAACCAAATATTAGCGATGCCTTGGGACATCATTCGAAAACTATGCTAGTTAGGAAGGAAAGTGGCAACCTAGGGTAGAGATGTTCTAAAAAGAACAGAGCGGCAAGAGTGGCAATCCACCACCACTTAAATAGCTAGCGTCTTGGCTCAGTGACAATGTCATTTTAAGACATCAAAAAGGCGCATCCCTATGACGGCCGCAACATATGCCCTCACCTTAGAGTGCTACGGCGCATTTGTTCACTAACTGCATCATGATGATTGATGCAATGCCTCTTCGCACAATGTGTTGATAGCTTGCTTCCCAACACTTAGATAAGCAAGTCAAAGACACAGGTATTGATGTCTTGATGCCACAATTTCTCAAGACTGTAGACAAACGATATGCAACCCTAGTAGGTTTGAGGCTGATCCGCTCAGCTTGTATCCCAACCAAGAATCCAAGGTGACTGGTCGTGGGATGGATTGCAAGAAGATTGAGTTGACAGCCGCCCAGACTGTCAGATTGTCTGACATCAAGTAACATAAAATAGCATTCAAGCACTTCAATTATTCACACTATGCAAGAGTATTGGAGCCATGCAATATGAAGGCAAATAATGTTTGATAGTTTCATTCATTGATTCATTTTACAAAGTGCAAGATTGCAATAGTGGACGTACAATTCAAAAAAAAATAAAAAATACATAAAGCAGTGACCCGACTATATTTTGCCTGACTAGCCTTCGGGGAAGATAGCTGCAAGAGGAAAATACCCAGTCTAGCCATGGTGGCATCCGACCCATGGCAGGAAAGCATACAAAATCCCTCCCTTGCAAGAAAGAGGCACAAAGTGATAGTTCTCACCTAGGGAGGCAATCACCAAGAATCATCCACCAAAATCGACCGTAGCTGCTTAGTTTGTGAATCTCTACACCTAACGCCATACCCAACATGGCAACAATGACCTAAGTTTTGATGTGGACACGAGGAAGTTCCTCATCCAGTGGTCTCAAGATTGGTCCCCCCATGGCTAGCTTAAGATTGAGTCACTCATCCTTTCCCATCAGAATGGCTGAGCCATTACTCCTTAAAGGTCGCCTTGGCAAGGACCATCTAGATCCATCCGAGAAGAGCAAAAATTGGCCACCAAAACCTAAACCTCATTCAATGCAATATGAGGTTGGTTCGAATTGAGCCCAAAAGAGGTAAATGAAGGAAGACTTTCAGCTACATCATTAGCTCCAACTTTGAACAATGGAGAAGAATCTCCACCAATCTCAGCTTGTGGTTGTATAGGCTCCATGTCATCTCCAAACTCTCATGCCACTTAGTTGGTAAAGATGATTCATGATGCAAGGCATCAAGAGCCCCTCTACTTATAGATGGAGGAGGAGATCATCCAACATTTAACCGAGGAGATTGCGTTGATGCCAGAAGATCGCCATTAGCAAAGGATCACCAGTGGTAGGGAATCAAATCAGCACCAAATCTTGCTAATTAGAGTAAAAATTGGCAAAATTGCTTGGGAAAGGACAGTGCACAAACTTTCAGGCGACATCCCATTAGACCCATACTGGGAGTTAAAATTTCAAACCTCCTAACATGGGGGGCTAGTGATGGGTTTGGTAATCCATGGGTCGACCTGGAATGAGGTTTGTAGAGGGGGAGCACCCAAAAAGTCGCAGTCAAGAAGAAGTCCCTCGTGGGCTAAGGTCCACATCACGTGACCTAGATCCACCTAGCGAGATGTGGGCCCTCAGAGTCACACGTTGAACAAAGCTCAGTGGCACATGACTTAGCAGCCCAAGCTAAGCAGGCAATCTTATGTGGCCACGCCCTTGATTGCCTAGTACAATGTTGGTTGTCGGCGGGCCATCACCCAGGCACACTCAGCAGGTCAGGACGACAGAGTCGAGCTGTTAGCCACTCACTGCAACAACCGCAGCACCCTAGCAGTGGCGAGCGAGCATACGCAATCTCACTTTACAAACATCTCCCTTCCTCCTTAGGAGAAAGGGGGCTTATCTGTTCCCCAGGAGAAGGGGATTTTCCCCCTCGTCAAGAGAAGGGGGCTGTGATGGACTATATTCTAAAACCTGTCATTTAACTTTGTCATATTTCATTATCCTTTAACGATCAATTTTACCAATGATAAATCATTAACCCAATGGACATGAACTTATCCCATTAAAACATCCAATTAATGTATACATAAATAATAAGTCAACATACACGATCCAAATATATTACCACGTTATCTATGACTCTAACATTAGTCTAATAATATGATGCTAGCTTTATGTTAAAGAAAGATTCCTGCTAAATTACACACAAACCAACTTGCAAAAGTAATAATATTCCCAATAATTATCGATCTGATGCAGAATCATCATTGAGATATATTGTTATTTATACCATCATCAAAATTGGTCAAAATTTTACATCAACTATAAAATAAAACTAAATACAGTACATACTATCCTAAAAATGTAAGTCGACAAAATAATATCTCAAAAGGTATATACTAAATTCGTCAATTCTCACTCCTACTCATCAGGTAAGAACTCGTACGAATTATCTTACGGGTTAGTAAAATAGTAAGAGAGTGAGCCAAATACTCAACAATGTACAACATATAACAAAGATTATACAATTCTTTTATTTAAAACAGAATAATAGGGATAGATATCATCATCGAATATAATAACTTAAATCATAGTCATGATACTCACGAAATTTTCTTCTTGGCTTATTATCTTGTTCTTTTCTTGCTTTTTCTTTCAAAATATATTGAAAACTTACATTTCTTATTTTTCTTTAGGGATCAGAGTGTAAGGATTGAGATTTTATTTTTATAATTCGGCAAGTTAAATTAAATTATATAAAATTAAGATCAATAAATAGTAACAATTCATAAGTCTACAACTCACACTGAAAAGCAACAAAAATTTATTTGATGAAATCAACTTCAATTATGGTTAATAAATGATAGAATGAATGATACAGAAATAATTTGGTTAAGAAATTCTCCATCGATTAATAATCAAATTAATTTCAGTTGACGACAAGATAACCCGATAATCGAAATTATACCCGATTAGTAATCAAATATAGTCCGATTGATTAAATATAGTATGAATTAAATTAATTAAGTAAAATTATACATATTTCAACTCACAAACCCCCAAACATTGAGCTGAATTCTCCAAAATTCCGCAAGAGGACCCCGTTACTTTGGCAGCTTCAAATTTCCATCCAAATTTCCAATAATTCGATAAGAAATTCAACCTATTCATGGCATAAGAGTCCTCACACATGGCACACTTAAAGAATTAAGAAACACTTAACAAAAAATTAAGGAAAAGAAAAGAAAGGCAAATGGCACTAGCTGAAGGAAAAATCAGCATATGTTGATTTCATGCTCCCCCCACTAATTTAATTGAATAAAAATAATTTGCATGGCCAAAAATTGGGAGGGATACATGGCACATTGAGGATTAAAACACTTACTTTTATATCCAAAATTAACCACCAATAGAATTCCAATGAGTGACTGAAAGAGGGATCAACAACTCAGCTCCGTGCATGTGATGAGTCACCCTTGGGCAGCTGAGAATTTGCCACCATATGGGGCAGGTGGAAGGCTCTAAATTAACCATGATTTTTACAGAAAATAATAAATAAATAAGGCTAATTATTCACCAAGAGAGAAAGGGAAAATTAGAGAGAAGCTGAAGGAAAAGAGGAGAAAAACAAAGAAGGAAAGTAGAACCAGGAGAAGTGGAACCTAGTTGGCTGCTAACGTTTGAAATTAAATCTAAAATTATTCTAGGGAAGAACTCTTCTCCCTCTTTTATTTGTTGTTAAATGCTTGATCTTATCTTGAAGTATTTTTAGTCCAATACTTAAAATTCTCACCGAATCTATGTTAGATTGAGTAAAGTTCAACAACATGTCAAAATGCAATTCTGTTGCTGAACTCTGCTGCACCTTGCTGATATCCAAATTTTTACATAATTTATTTGGTTGATTTATACCATGAAATTTTTATTGAATATACTTTAAGGTGTTTTCTAAATCATTATATTTTTTTTCTAGAATAATCCTTACTGTTACCATGCTAGAATAGCTAAGTTTCAGAAATATATATCATGAAGTTGGTTCTATAACCTATTGTTATACTTGCTGATATACTAATTTTTAGATACTGTTAATGGTTGATTTATCCCATAAATAATTTAGTGAAGAAACTTTAAAATGTTGGATAAATCATAATATATTTTTTTTGGAATAAGTCTTCATGAAACCAGCCGGTTCAATGCGTTTAATACCAACTGGCAGTTTGAACCGAGAAAATCAAGGGCTTGTTGTTAGTGCTGATTTTCTTCACAATTTTTATCAGTTCAAGCTCTATAAAAATTAGTATAGGAATTTTAATGAAACCTGTAAGATATCATGAAGTTGGAGTAAATATATCTTTTAAAAATCTTACCGGTTTAGCCTTGAAAAAATTGAATATTACTGAACCGGCCAGATTGTACCAAAATGCTGAATTTGGCTCTAAAATCGGTATATAATTTTGAACCGGGTAAGAATAAAATTGAAAACTTCATATGAACCAGTCTACAATTATGTGATGATTCTAGAAATATATGGGAAGTAATTTTTTATGGTGATTTAATCACTGAACTGGACCAAAAATAATAGCTGAACCAACCCTTGTATACTGATGCTAAAATTGGCAATTTGGAAAAATCAGGCCAAACCGGCCTCCATTTGACCACCAAACTGGCTCAAAATCAGTCAACAATGAGTTAAGAAACTCATTAAGATTGTGTGAAATCTGTTCACGAAAATGGGTTGAATGGACCACAGAATCGGATCCCCAAATGAGCAGCAGAACCCTGCATCCATGTTGATGCTGAATCTGGAAGTCCATTTGATTGGCTGAACTGGCCATGAACCAGTTGAACTAGCAGCCAACCTGATTATATTATTTAGTACTAGGGTTGATCTATTACCATATAAAACGGTTTAAAAAAATATCTCGATTTAGTTGTTGAACCGGCCCTAGAACAGAAAGTACCACTAAACTGGTCGATTTGCACATAATTTCCTATTTTGCTAATTTAATGTGAACCAACTAGGAAAAAAATAATAAACCAGCCATATATGGTATGTTAAATTAGTAAACAAGCTATACATCTTGTAAATCAATTGGTCATTATAGGAATCAGATGTTAAAGATTAGAAATGAATCAGTTTCTAATGAACCGGCTAATTTGGTAAATGAATCGGTTTATATATAATTCTTTAAAATGATGAACCGGCCACTTATTATATGGATAATGGTGAACCACATCATGCAATATAATTGGCAAAATATTATAAAAGTCCAAATCGATTCATAAATCGGATTTATGATCAAACTAGTTAAATAGATAAAATGGAACCGAACCAGTTAGTGTATCGGTAAATTATAAAATTTATGAACCGAAAATCAAATAATATGTTGTCTAAAAGTAAGTCCAGCACATATTAAAATGTATATGAACTTATGTTATGTATTGATATGATTTTATTATGAATATATACGATATACTTTATTGTGATTTTCTTATGAACATATATGATATGTTATGCATGAGTGGAAGCCAATATGATACAAAAAAAATATAAATTTTCTCTAAGATGAGAAAATTAAGAAGAAGAAGTAAGATTATGAATAAGGGCTTCCACTATAAAATTTAAGAATTAAGGAAGCTGAATAAAGAATTTTTATTTCAGCGGATAGTATTCCCTGGCATGCTGTCTGAATAAATCAATTGTCTGAATAAATATCGCTGTATGATTTTGGCCTATCTACCGGGAGACAATAGGTAATACCATCTTGTCTTCAGAATGTAAATAAAGAAGATAAGGTTTTTGACTTGTGTGGACTTAACACAATTCATCCTATCTTTGGGATGTAAATAAGAAAGAAAGTATTGCTGTGTTATGCAATTTTAGCCTTTGATTGTGTGGATTAACACAATTCAGACATCGATCAAATACTCTGTTAGATGGTAAGATTTATTAGTCCTGATTTTTCA
>JAODPA010157043.1:0-14522 GCA_025585075.1 Nepenthes mirabilis
TATGGGTTTAGATATGAATTTCATATAATATTGCAAAAAAATAAGAAGGATAGTATATACATGTGGTGAATATACATCTTAAGTACAAAAATATGGCATGCATGAGCCATTAGAATAAAAAAATCCTCAAAAGAAGTAGGGAAAGATCAGCAAAAAAAAGGAAAGGAGGCTCGACATGCACTTACCTTAATTTCAAATTTATTAAACTTTACTTTGATTCACTTCAATTGGCCTTCTCTAACTTTCTCTTTCTTTCGCTCTCTTCTCATTTTCTCTCCTTTCTTAAAATTTGATAAAAATGATTGAAAATTAGTCAGACAAGATTTATATAGTAGACTAGCGCACGTACGCTCATCATGTGCCTATCGAGTACCGTGGCCAAACACTGGCATACGAGTGTCACATCGGGAACGCATCAGGTGTTAACATTCTATTGCAGCATGCTTAAGTATCATTCAGGCATGCATCAAGTGCTAGCTTGTAAGGCCTAATTTCTTTATTATAATAATTATGGGTAATTAAAGTTGAGGTTAAAGGATGCAAAAGATTAGGTCAATAGTTAAAAATTTGATCAATTAACTCGATACCTTAAGTAGGCCCAACCTATGCCTAAGCGTCAAAAGCAATGGCTTAGCACCTGAGGCTCATTCGAGAGCCGCTCGAATGCACCCAATGCATGCCCGAGCAGTGTTTGAATGCAGTAAAGTAGAGGCCTAGCACCCGATACACGCCCGAGCTGCACTAGAACGCAATGCAATATATAAGGACATCTAGCTTAGATTTTTGTCATTTTTAGAGATTTTTGAGAACTAGAGAGAGAAGAAGCCGAGGAGAAGAGAGAGATGAAGAGTGAGAAAGTTGAGGAAGTCCAATTTAAGTGATTCAAGGCTAGAATATGGTGAATTTGGAGCAAAGACAAATGCATTCTATACTCTCTTTTTATTGTTGTCTATTTTCAACTTCCATGAGCAATTCTTATTTCATTACCTAATTATGTTAATATTTTTGAAGTTACATTGTTGTACTTAGCATGCATGTTTATTTTATGATTTGACAGCAACATTTCATAAGAACTCATGCTTAAGTTATGAATAACACACATATGTGCTAAAATTCTGCAACCAAACTTTGTGTATGTTTTGATTTTAAGTTATATGATTCTTTAATGCTTAAATCTTATATATAAGATCTTACAGGTTCAGAAATTTGAAGTAAATGCTTTGCATGCACTGGAATTCTTCAAGAAATGCTTTGCATGTTTAAATAAATTGCTAAAGAAATTAGGGAGCTGAATTTCTACACTTATTGCTAAATTTTTGATGAATTTTAAACTGTTTGATGGGTAAGCCCATAGCGGGTAGGCCTAATAATAAAAACGGCCTAAAATCTAAGAAATCTTAGATGCGTATTTGGACGATCAACGCTAGCGTTGACTGTGTGGAAGGCCAACTAGGCGGCCAACGTGCTCCTTTAAGACGGTCAACATCTCTGTTAACTGGGAGCACTGTAGTAGCAGATCGAGAAAAGGTAAAAACTTTATATGGGCCAGGCCCAGTTTGACAGTCATTTCTGTACATGATAAGCAACGGTCTCTTTCCCCGATTTCGCACCTTCCTTGAAGCCAATCTACACTAAAGAAGGTATTAACAGATTCAACGCCCTTCCCATGAGGAAGGCGCCAGATTCTCTCTTACTGCCTACAGTGGACTCTAACGATAACAGAAATGTAGAAGGAAGGCAAATAATTAGCTTACAAATATCTTCTTGTCACAATATGCCTCCAACTGTAGGGAGGAAAAGCATCCTTGGCATCTGTTGCATATCAAGCAGAAGCATGGGAAAAACCCACGAAAGTTTCTGGATCGCTTCGTGGCAGAAGCTAGGCGGATCCCCCAACTCACGGAGGAAATGAAACTAGACAGTTTCATCTCGGCGCTGGTGCATGGAGACTTTTTCAGGCACCTGGCACATAAGAACCCGCAGACATTTCGGGAAGCGGAATCTATCACCAGGGCATACACGGCAACGGAGGAGACCAATGAGGCTAAACGTCCCAAGTGGACCAAACAGCCTCGCCCTTTTTCTACTGAAGGAAGGAGGAAACACAACGGTGGCGATCACTCCCACCGAAAGCACCACAGGATCGGACCACTAGGGCGCAAGAACTACGGACCCATCAACCTAACACCCTTGACTGATACGCGTTCGAATGTTCTCATGCAGATCCGTGGGGAGAAGTTCCTTAAGTGGCCAAAACCACTTAATAAGGCAAAGCGAGGAAATCTGTCCAAGTACTACGATTTCCATCAATCTCCCGGGCATTCCATAGAGGACTGCAAGACCCTCTAATGGGAGATTGAAGAGCTAATCAGAAGGGGCCATCTCACCAGGTTCATTAAGGGCCTTGGTCAAAGCTCTAGTACGATGGGCAGAGAAGGACCGGAGCCTTCCCCTCCATGAAATCGGGTTGCGACAAGAGGGGTCAACATGATCACCACTCGGCTGATCAAAAATCCGGCTAATAACAAGGAGTAGCAAACTGGGAGGAAGAAACAACGCGTTACTGACACCGTCATTAGTTTTAGTGACAGCGACCTGGCACATGTAGTTTCCCCCCATGCAGACCCCCTTGTTGTATCTACACGCATTTTCGACGGTAGCGTCGACTACCAACTGAAATGAATATTCGTTGATAATGGAAGTTCTTGTGATTTGCTCTATTTTGATGCATTTTTTAAACTTGGATTGAAAAAGAATCAATTAAAACCTACCGAAGGCCTGTTGTATAGCCTTGACAACAAACCGGTGCCCGTCCAAGGGACGATCCGATTAGAAGTCATCCTAGGAACATACCCAAAAATGGCAATTCATACACTTACCTTCTTGGTAGTCGACTTTACCTCTGTGTACAATGCTATATTGGGCCAGCCATGCCTAACAGCTTTTGGGGCCGTCACTTCAATACCACACCTTAAAATGAAATTTCCAACGCTATACGGTGTTGGCGAAATGTTGGGTGACCAAGTCATCAGGTGGACATGCTACATGTCCTAAATTGCTCCTAACGACAGCACCAGAGCGGTGGGAGAACTTGAGCATCAAGACGAAATGACCTTGCATCAGGCACAGTCCGATGAGGCAACTGATCTAGTCCCACTAAACCCGAAGGATCCAAAAAAGTACGTACTAATCAACAGCTCACCCACCGGTGCACTGCGTGACGAGCTAATCACGTTCCTACGACGGAACGCTGGCATCTTCGCATGGACTTCCACTGACATGCCTGGGATTTCGGCCCTCGTAATTATCCACAAGTTGGGCCTCTACCTGGACCGTAAGCCCGTTAGGCAGAAGCGAGGAAATCACTCGGGAGAAAAGTTGGTTGTCACCCGAGAGGAAGTGAAGAAACTGCGGGATGCCAAATTTATTAGAGAAGTCTAGTACCCTGATTGACTCTCCAACGTAGTCCTGGTAAAGAAGAGCAGTGGGAAGTAAAGAATGTGTGTCGATTTCACCGATGTTAACAAAGCTTGCCCGAAAGACAGTTTTTTTTTTACCCAGGATTGGCCTGCTGGTGACTCGACGTCCGGACATGAGTTGTTGAGCTTCATGGATGCCTATTCGAGCTATAACCAGATCTGAATGAACCTAGAGGACGAAGAGCATACCTCATTTATGATAGACCAGGGGACTTACTGTTACAAGGTAATGCTCTTTGGATTGAAGAACACAGGAGAGACCTACTAACGGCTGGTAAACAAAATATTTGAGAAACAGATCGGCCGCAATATGGAAGTTTATGTTAATGACATGTTCGTCAAGAGCAGAACCACTGGTGACCATATCCGTGATCTGGTAGAGGCATTTGAAGTGCTCCATGAACATCAAATGAAGCTGAATTCAGCTAAGTGCGTCTTCAGGGGAGCCTCGAAAAAATTCTTGGGTTTCATCGTCTCCCAATGAGAGATCAAGGTAAACTCAGAGAAAATCAAGGCCCTCGTGAACATGGCTCCCCCACAAAGCATCAAGGATGTCCAACGACTGACTGGATGATTGGCAGCTTTTTTCCAATTCCTAACAAAGTCTTTGTCAAGTATCAGCCATTCTTTAGGGCTCTAAGGGGAACAAAATGAAACATGTTCAAATGGATGGCAGATTTTCAGGCAGCCTTCAATGATTTGAAACAATATCTGGCTATCCCGCCATTACTAATGTTGCCCAAGGTCTGAGAGGAGTTGTATCTCTACCTCTCAGTATTAGAGGTGTCCCTAAACACTGTCCTCGTACGCCAGGACTCCGATACCCAACGACCAATCTACTACGTGAGCAAAACACTAACCAGCTGGGTGACGCGCTACCCGCAAATAGAAAAGTTGGCTTTAGCTCTCATATTCTCCGCACGAAAACTAAGGCCCTACTTTCAGGCACACCGCGTCATAATTCTCACCGGCCAGCCTCTAAAGAGAATTCTCCAGAAACCTAACATTTCTGGATGATTGGTAAAGTGGGCTATCGAATTGGGTAAGTTCGACATTGAGTTCCAACCCAGGCTTGTCATAAAAGCACAGGCTTTGGCCGACTTCATTGTCGAGACCATGACCCCAGTTCTCGAAAAACAGCCCCCATAGAACGTGAAATAGCACGAGAGAGCTCCAGAATGGGTACTCCACATAGGCAGATCATTTACGGATATAGGTAGTGTAGCTGGGTGGTCCTCACGGGTTTGAGGTGAAGTACTCCCTTAGACTCGACTTTTCGGCCACCAACAACGTTGTCGAATATGAAACCCCGTTACCGGGTTAAGGTTAGTAAAAGAGTACTCAGCCAAACGATTAGCTGTTTACAGCGACTTCCAACTAATCGTCAACCAGGTTAATGAGAGCTTTGAGGCAAGCAACCCATACATGGCCAAGTACTTGACCAAGGTAAGGGAGGCCACCTGCAGCTTCGACAAGCTAACCCTGGTCCATGTTCTCAGAACTGAAAACTGGAAGGTCGATTAGCTGGCCAGAGTAGTAGCGGGCAAAAATCCAGAATAGTACTCGATGGACATGAGAGAGGTCCTAAACGCTCCCAGTATAGAGAAACAGAAGGCAATACAAATCTTCGGGATAGAAAACTAGATGACACCCTACCTGAGGTACCTAGCGGATGAAGTATTGCCAGAAGACGCAGAGGAGGCCAGACGGATCAAGAGAACGGCCGGTTGGTACACCATAGTTGATGGGCGGTTATATCGCTGTGGCTACTTGACTCCATACCTCCGATGCCTAACCCCTGAAGAGGTTGATTACTTTTTTTTTTGTAAGTAATTAAATGCATTAAAATATTAAATAGAATGTACAAAAGACTATGATCTTAACCAAGTGTTTTTCCGACTTGGGGAAAGAGACATAGCAACAGGGGAGGCCCTCAGACTAATGACATCCGTCATTAAAAAAATAAGATTACAATAATATTCGGTCCTTGTAAGAAATAAAAAACGAACGGCCAAAGTGAATGAAGAATCACCCTGCCACTGTAGAAAATGCACTCCGCCTCCAGAAGGCCACATCGCCTCGAAATGCACTCCGTCTTCAGAAACCACACCGTCCTCAAAAGGCACTCCGGCATTGAAATGCCACTCCGTCCTCAGCGCATGCAAACCACGAAAATCACTCCGGCCTTTTAGTGAGCAAAAGGCACTCCGTTTTTATAAGCCACTCTGGCCTCACGCGGCACTCCGGTAATAAGAGGCCAAACACTCCGAATTCACTCCGGAATTAAATGAAGAAAAAACGATCCCGCTTCAAAAAAGCCGCTCCGCCTCAAAATACACTCCGGCTTCAGGCCACTCCGTCCATTAAAGGCATTCCGGATTGAAATGCTACTCCGATGAGGCAAAGGAACCAGACACGACAAATAATTCATGGGTTTTTTTTTTGAACTAATCCACTCCGTCCTTAGAGAGAAATCAGCTCCGGATTCAGACAACGAAGCTACAGGCTCAAAAAAATGAGCAAAGAACCATTCCGTAATCCGGATTGCCAGAGAAAAAGCACTCCGGATTCCGGAGTTCTCAAAAGCTCCGGCAGAAGAAGTGATAACAAAAGAAAAGAACACTCCGGATTTCGGAGTGCATAAAAAGCACTCCGGAATAAAAAAGCCAGGATATTGCAAATATATATATATTTTTTGTGAAACTCAAGCCACATCGACCCGAGTGAGAAGCCAGCTCCATATTCAGTCGACGAAGCTACAAGTCAAAGGACACACCAACAAAAAACGAACAAAAGAACCGCTCCGGATTCCGAATTGCCATAGAAGCGAGCAATAGAACTCCGGATTCCAGAGTTCTCATAAGCTCCAGCAAAAGAAGCGAACAAAAGAAAAGCTCCGGAATCTGGAGTGCACAAAAGCATTCCAGAATCCGGAGTGCACAAAAGCACTCTGGAAATCGGCGTCCTTAAGAGCCAAGATAGGCGTCACTTCGTCTAGGATTGAGGAGAACAAAAGTGCTCCGATCGAGGAAACAACAACAAAACACTCCGAAATGGGCACTCCAGAAGTACAACAAGACAATGTCAGGAGGGTGGTTTTTTTTTTTTTCGGAGGCACGACGAAGAGGTGTTTCGTCCACAGAGAGGACAATCGACCAAGAGAAAGACGTCATTTCGTCCAATATGGAGAGGGCCAATTCCGACGAGGAAACAAGGAAAAAAACACACCGGAAAGGGGAAAAGCACTCCGGAACGACATGACAATGTCCAGAATTTTTTTTCTCGGCTTCGGAATCTGGAGATCCCAGAAAAGCAATTTGTTCAGCTCCGGCCTCAAGGCACTCCACCTAGAAGAGAAGGAAACAGCACTAGCAAAAGAGCTCCGGATTTCAGAGAAACCAAAGCGAGGAAAAAGCAATTTTTTTTTTTTCACAGCTCCACATCAAGGTCAGCTGACTGCACCCGATCTCAAGACCGCAAGTGGGATGTTCCATCTGCTCCAAATAGATCTGTCGCTACGGGCATCAGAAATATGGGATGACTCCAGCTTACCTCTTACCGCATTTGTGATCCGGTAAGCCAGCTGGATTTCACTACATGCAAAATCCTTAAAGGCTCGATTGTTTCTCTCTCCAGAGGAAATAAACAGAGGCTGCGAGGGTGAGCCTGTAGGAGCGAGCTTTGAGGTTTTTACCTTTCCATCTGCTGGCAGCCCACTGAATATTTGAATGCCAGTCTGGGTAAGGCCAATTTAGACCAACCTTCTGGCGCATGAGACGCCAGATGGTCGAGGAGAAGGGGCAGTCAAAGAAAAGATGGTTATGACATTCGACCCCATTAGAGTAGAGAACACAGTTCGCTGGGCAGTGAAGGAATCTGCTAATCCGGTCCAGAGTGCTAAGCCGATTTTGAATGGCCAACCAGAGAATAAAAGCATGGGCCGGGATGAACATGGGGCCCCAGACAAGATCAGACCATACTACCGCTTCATTTGCCCCATGAAAGATCCCATACGCGGATTTAGCAGTGAAAATCCCAGAGCGGTCCGCAGTCCAGCGAACCTCATCACTACGGGACTAGTCAGGGGTGTAGGTCGGCATACTGTCTACAATATCCGCAACCTCTATGTCAAAAGGGTTAGGCCACCTCCAGTTACCATCAGAGATTATGTCTTTTACCTTTGCATCTAGTGGCAGACCTGTGATACACCTGATTCGCGAGTCAAAACGATCACAGAGCGGCCCCATTGGATGCCAATGGTCAATCCAGAGGAAAGTGTCCACACCATTTCCAATAACATATCGGATCATGGGGCGGAGAGCATTCCGGAGCTTCATCAGCTTTTCCAGCTCCAAGGGGCCGAGTCAGGAACTTTTATAGTCCAGATACAACGGTCTTTGATGCGGTGGGTATGAGTCCAGGAAACCCGTATGGAATCAGGGTCCTTTGAGATGATTCTCAAGAGATGACGGCTCAAAAGGGCTTTATTGGATGCGCACAGGTTTTTAAGGCCCAATCCCCCTTCCGATTTCGGGGTGCAAACATCCTTCCAGGCAACTTTTGCAGAGCATCTTCCTTTAAAGGAGCCATGCCATAGAAAGGAGCGAAGGATCTTGTCAATGTAGTTCAAAATGGTTTTGGGGAGGATGAACATGGAGGCCCAGAAGGTGTGGATATTTGAGAGGATGGAGGAGATAAGTTGGAGTCTCCCAGTAAAGGAGAGCCGGCGATTCTTCTAAGAAGAGGTTCTCTGTTGAATTCGATCAAGGAGAGGCTTGCAGTCCGAGATGGTAAGCTTCGTGGTGAGAAGGGGGACTCCAAGATATCTGATAGGTAGGTTCCCACGTTTGAACCCAAGAATGCCGAGGATGCCCTGGATGGTATCTTCACTGGCAGAACAGTAATAGATCTCACTCTTATCCAAGTTGGGGGTGAGACCCGAAAGGCGACTGAAAATGTTTAGACTTTCTTTAATAGCTCGGACGGAATTGCGGTCTGCTTTGGAGAATAGGAGCAAATCATTAGCAAACCCAAGCATCACAATACGGGAGTTTTTGCATTTCCAGTGGAATTGAAAATTCGGGTTAGTCCTAGCCATTCTATCCAAGATCCCATTTAGGACTTCCATCCCAAGCACAAAGAGGTAGGGGGAGAGAGGGTCTCCCTGCCGAAGGCCCTTGGCGCCACGGAAGAAACCTACTGAAGTACCATTCCAATTAATGGAGAACGAGGTGGTAGTGATGCACTGATCCAACTAATCACAGTGGGGGGGAAATTCATCATCTCAAGGGCGGCCAGAATAAAGTCTCAATGGATAGAGTCAAAAGCCTTCATTAGATCAACTTTTAGCGCACAACGGGGAGCCCCTTTATTGATGTGGTATTTATGAAGCAAGACCTGAGCAAGCAGGATATTATCTCCAATGTTCCGGCCAGCAACGAAAGCAGTTTGGCAATTGCCAATGAGGTAGGGGAGCGAGGATTGAAGGCGCCCAGCAAGAATCTTCGAGATGATCTTGTAGATGACATTGCAGCACGAAATGGGATGGAAGTCAGAGACTCTTGTGGGGGATTTGATCTTCGGGACTAAGCAGATTAAGGTTGCATTGATTTGTTTCAAGATTTTTCCATGATGGAAAAAATCTTGAACAGCTTCAATAATGGAGTCCCCAATTTCATTCCAAGAAGCTTTAAAAAATTTTGCAGAAAAACCATCCGGCCCAGGGGCTTTGTTGTCATCAATTGAGAACAGAGCCCGGCGAACATCATCAGCAGAGACGAGGCGGCAAAGGGCTGGGTGGAGGGAATTTGGGACTGTTTTGAGGATAAAGGACGAAGGTTCTCCTTAGAGAAGGACTCACCCATTCTTCCAGTACTCAGGAGCTGAGAGAAGTGGTTGATAAAGAGTTGTTGTACTTCCTCCAAGCTGCAGGTTGGAGAACCATCAGCTTTGGTTAGGGAGAGGATCCTATTCTTGTTGTGATTACCAGCAATTGAACGGAAGAAGAATTTGGAGCACTGGTCTCCATCCTTTATCCATCTGATCTTCGCCTTTTGTTGCAGAAATTCAAGTTCAATACGCAAGGCTCTGCGATAGTCTACTTTCAACCAATCTTCCTCATTAATTCCAAGCTGAGAGCCCGGAGGGGGACAAATCCTCTGGAAGTCCTCGAGCGACGCTCGCGCACGGGCGACCTCCTCATGGACATTACCCAAATTTCGATTTAATTCCTTCATCTTCCCCTTGAGGATGCACAATTTAGTGACAAAACGAAACATGGGGACACCCTGAATGACACAATCCCAGCATTGGTGAACAATGGGAAGAAAATTGGGATGGTGAACAAGGAAGTTGTTGAATAAAAAATTTTCAGCTTTTAGAGGCTTCTAGGAATGGGGGTAGAGAATGCAAGGGGAGTGGTTCGAGAGCCTAGCCGGGGGAAAGGAGGCTACAGAGGGGGACTTCGAAAGCTAAGGACCATTTACCACTACACGATCCTGTTTCCGGAATGTACGAGATCCAGGATCTCTACACCATTTACCACTACACCATTTACCACTACACGCCTTGGGTGAAGTGTACATTGGGATTTGAGGATCGCAAGTCAGCAGCAAAAACCTAGCATTCAAGATTATGCGACAAGGCTACTATTGGCCCTCGATAAAAAAGGATGCACTCTAGTTTGTAAAGAAGTGTGAAAGCTGTTAGCTTCATAGCAACCTTCACCACTAGCCATCCACCGAGCTGAAATCCCTTCAGGTGCCATGGCCCTTCGTGTAATGGGGGCTCGACATTCTCAACCTATTTCCCATCGCAACTAGGCAAAGAAAGTTCATCATAGCAGGCATCAACTACTTCACAAAGTGGGTCGAGGCCGTCCCGCTGGCCAGGATCATAAAACACAACGCTCTTGAGTTCGTTTGCCAAAATATCATCAGCAGATTTGGCATTCCAGAAGTCATTATGACTGACAACAGGATTCAATTCTCAAAAAAATGCTTTACCAAGTATTGCACCAGCCTTGGGATTAGGCTGGTCCACACTTCGGTGGCATACCCCCAAGCGAATGGATAGGTGGAGGTCACAAACCGAACGCTACTCCATGGGCTTAAGACCAAGCCGGAGGACACAGGGGGCTTCTGGGTAGATGAGCTTTCCTCAGTCCTCTGGTCTTACCGGACAACTCTAAAGGAACTAAAGCATGAGACACCCATCAGTCTCTGCTACGGGATTAAAACGGTGATCCCGGTAGAAATTGGGCTTCCAAGTCTTAGGGTGGAATCTTTTAACCCACAGGTTAATTCCCAGAAAATTTGGGAACACCTATACTTGCTAGAAGAAGCTCGCGATGCCACCAGAATGCGGACAATGGCCTACCAATACCAAATCGCCCGCTACTAGAACAAGAAGGTAAAAGCACGGTAGTTTGATGTCGGAGATTTGGTCTTGCGAAGCATCGCGGCCGCAAAAAAGGTGGCCGGCTGGAATAAGCTCTCCCCGAATTGAGACGGGGGCCTTTTCTAGTCTACGCCATCCTGAAAAACGGGGCATACAAGCTCTGAAATCAGGACAGAAAGTTGGTCCCATGGACGTGGAACGCCATCCACTTTAAACGGTACTTCTAATAAGGACCCAGGTAGGTAGTCTGCATAATTGTATATAATCATTTATATGCGCATTTTAATTAATAAAACAAGTATTCCCTTTAGCATGTTGTCTTTGCTTCTTTTCTTTTGTGTGCATATATGTGTGATTCTTGTTGCAGGTTCAAATGAACTAGGCTACCCCTAAGTCAGGAGGGTCTTCACCCTCTCGTTACTAAACCATGGTCATCCAGGCAGCCCATGAGTGGTCGTATCTAAACTCTGATCATCCAGGCGGCCCGTAAGTGGTCGTACATGAACCTCAGTCATCTAGCGGCCAGTAGCCGGCTGAACGTAAACCCTGGTCATCTAGGCGGCCCATGAGTGATCGTATCTAAACCTTGCTCATCCAAGTGGCCCATTAGCAGTCAAAAAACTTAGGGGGCTAGTGCGGCACATGTGACAACTATTGGGAATCACTCCCGTATAAAAGTCCCTGTAACCGGGGGACTTGGACGGAGTACGTGTGTTCTACTATAAGTAGAAGGAATTCCGGTCAACAAGTTGACTGGAACCTTCTGGATGGACAACCTCAACTGGTCAATATGTTGATCGGTTAAAGTCGTGAGCCGTCTAACTCTGCTGAAGAAACAGGATGGACTATTTCGACTAGTCAACGGGGTGATTGGCTGACCAAGAATGAGAGGATTGTCAATAGGGTTGACCTGCTGAATATAGAAGGTCTGAATGATTGTCATATCTCAAAAGATGTACAGTTGACCTACCTGATTGGGTTATTGGTAGACATCATTCTTGGGACTCCAACCACTAATCAGTTTGTAGGAGCAGGCATGCGCCGCTTGTTGCTGGATAAGGCGTGCGCATGTACGCATGCAGACCTTGGAAGTTGAGCACCAACCACCAAGTTAGGCTATGGTTGCTTATGGTGGAAGAGGACGTGTGTATATGTATGTGTGTATATGCACACTCACTACAAGGTGTAAGAAGGAAGAAAGAGAAGTGTAAAAGTAGTGAGAAAATAGAGGAGAGAAAGTAAAAAAAAGAGAGAGCGATGAGTTAGAACTAAGTGTTGAAGTTCTTTATTTACCTTTGCTCTATTCTTGTTTTTGTCTCCTGTGGTTTGTGTATCAAATATCTCATACTTAGTGATTTTTCAGTGGACTTAGTGTCCCGTGATTTTTTCCTTATTTCAGAAGGATTTTTCACATAAAACACTTGATTTTAATTCTCTTTTCCTGCTTCTACTTCACAGGGTGTGTCTTTGTCAGTCTGTCGTTCATTCTGGCCTACTGGTGTATTGTTCATATGTCATTGTCAGTAGGCCGCCCAATACTGCCAACAAGTGGTATCAGAGGGGTTAAGAATTCCATATAAATGGTGTCATCATCCTCATAGAACTTGCCGTTCAGCGTTGAACAGTTTAATGGGTAGGGTAACTTCATCCTCTGGTAGGAGGGGGTGAAGAACATCCTGACTAGAGAAGAAATAATAAAAGCATTGAAGAAGAAGAAAGATAAGCCGAAAAACCTATCAGTAGAGGACTGGCAAGATAAAGGAGACCTTACCAACTATAATATTAAGTTATGCTTGGCGGACAATACGATCTAGGAGGTCCTCAGCCTAACTGATCCGGCGGAGGTGTGGCAGAAACTGGAGAGCCGATATAAGTCTAAATCCTTGACAACCAGGCTACATATAAAGAAACAGTTTTATGGTCTGCGGTTGTCAGAAGATGACAACTTTGAAAAGCATTTGGACGAATTTAATCAGATTGTAACACAGATGTCCGCCCTTGATGAGGTAATCAAGGAGGAAGACAAGGTATTGGTGCTGCTAGCCTCTCTGCCAACCTTTTATGATCACATCATCACCACTTTGCTGTTTAGAAAAGATACGTTAAAGTTGGATGAGGTAATTGCTTCCTTAGTCATAAATGAGTCAAGGCAGTTACAAGGGGTCTTAACGTCTTCACATAGTCAAGTACTTGTGACCGAGTCTAGGGGAGGGAGTAGAGAATGCAACCAGAAGCCTGGAGAGAGAGGACGCAACAAATCTCGATTAAGATATCAAAACCTTGAGTGCCATCATTATGATAAAAATGGCCACATCAAGAAGTAATGCTTCAAGTGAAAGTATGAGAATGCGAAAAAGGAGAAAGGAGAAATGGGGCAAGGTGAGGACAAGTCCTCCGTCTTAGTGGTCATAGGAAGCGATCTCCTGTTAACATGTAAAGAGAACGTGGCAAACCTGACGGACAAGAAGTCCAGTTGGGTAATTAATTCTAGTGCCACATTGCATGCTACGTCTAGAAGGGGATTGTTCACATCCTACACTCCAGGGGACTTTAGAGTGATAAGGATGGGTAATGAAGGAACATCACGAATTATTGTTAAGGGTGACGCTGTACTGGTTACTAATAATCGGACGAAGTTGTTGTTAAAAGATATTTGACATGTCCCTAACTTCAGGCTTAATATCATCTCAATTGGTCGGATAGATGATGAAGGTTATTGTAACATTTTCTGTGAGGTGAGTGGAAATTGACCAGAGAATCTCTGGTAGTGGCAAGAGGGAAAAGGTACTCCAGCCTGTACGTAATGAATGCGTTCGCAACGATCGGAGACATAAATGCTGTAATCAGCAACGAGACCGAGGATTTGTGGCATAGGAGGTTGGGCCACATGAGTGAACACGGATTGCATCATCTAGGCAGGAAGGGCCTTATCCCCGAAGTGAAGGAGGACGAACTAAGGACGTGTCCTCATTACTTGGCTGGCAAATAAAGGAGAGTCTCATTTCTTGGGGACTTGTCCGTTCCAAAAGCAGAACTGCTTGATCTCGTCCACACACATGTGTGTGGACCATTCAAAGAGAAGTCGTTTCGTGGAGCTCAATACTTTATTTCTTTTATTGACGATTGTTCCAAAAAGTTGTGGGTCTACCCATTGAAAACTAAGGACTAGGTCCTCGGTATATTTGAGCAATTTCATGCTCTTGTTGAGCGACAGACGGGGAAGAAAATGAAGGCCGTCCGGAGCAATAACGACGGCAAATATATAAGGCCTTTTGATGCCTATTTCCGGTCACACGGTATTAGGCATCAGAAAACACCTCCAAAGATGCCACAGTTGAACGGAGTGGCTGAGCGGATGAACTGCACAATTCTAGAAAGAGTACGGTGCATGCTTTTCGAAACTGAGCTTCCTGAACACTTCTAGGCCGAAGCATTAAAGACGGTGGCCTACACCATTCGGGCGACTTCTCACCGTCGATCTCCTCCGCACACCCACACCGCGCGCCACGGTCACGCAGCCTCAACTAGCGAGAATTGCGGCCCCACCCGCGGCCCCGTCGTAGTCACCGCCGCCTCCTTTCTTTCCATTCTCCTCCTCCTATTCCTTCTTCTTCGCGCAGCATGAACCCTAATCCCCTTTTCCCC
>JAODPA010157054.1:0-14522 GCA_025585075.1 Nepenthes mirabilis
TATAATATTTTTATCGAAAATTAAAAAAATTTGAGTCTCCCTATATTTATATCATATGATAACACTCATTTATTATATGACAGAGAATATTGACATAGAAGGCCAAGCCCCACCACCCAAGGAATAATGGTGCAGTTTTTGATGATTTATAAATTGTTCTAAATCATTTTATGATGACATGATGTAAATAAGAATCGAAGGGCTAGAGCATTTATGCAGCCGAAGATAAAGAATCATGACCGTCCAAATTTTGGCTGACCACGTCAAATCCAAACCGAGAAAGATTTTTTGAGATTGCTCACACCCACAAAGTCACAATGTTTTTTAATCTCTTTTTATTTAACAGTTCGACCCTTGATATTAATTTTTTGTAGTTTAAAAATATCATATATAATTATATTTTTCAGACACCAAAATAAGATAATTAGAAAATTCTATTATAATATAAAATTAGTAGGAGGAATATAATTTTAAAATTTGTTTTAAAATATTAATGTGTATATTTTACTACTTATGGCACAAAAAATGCACCCACAATTTTTAAACCAAATACACGTGATATCTGCTTGATTGGTAAGATTTTAGGTATGTTGCTACATGACCTTTTCCTTTTGGATGGATGAGTATTCAGAATCTCAAATATGCTGTAGTTTTCATCGCTCAAGACTTTATTCCTTAACTTCGAAATTCAAATGTCATTCAGGTCAAGAAGGATGAGTATGAAGTGAAATCTCAAGAGCTATTTGGACCTTTAACTGCAGATGCTCTTCCTTTGAGACAATATTTTCACCTCTTGACCTTCTCCTTGAAGTCGATGCCTACGAGTGGAAGGCAGTTGCTTTTTTTGCCTAACTCTGGACTTTATCCTATAGAGATTTCAATATCTTTAACACATTGGTGATCTAAGTCACCAAGACTTCAATGTCCAAGTTCGCTAGCAATTGAGTATTTTCATGGATACCCTCCTTTGAGTTAAAGTCATGAGACATGATGTCCTTTGACAATCTGCTTATTTAACATTGCACAAATGTATTCACCATTTTACTTTGAAAATGAGAATAGCTTTCTAGCAAGTGGAATCTTAAATAAGTAGGAATAAATAACTTGACCACGTTCTCAAATGCAGTGCCAATGCTGCGTGTTAGGGATCAAGATTGTCGTTTGAATAAAGTTGTGTCAAACTTTTAAACTTTTTAATTTGAATCTCATACATATTAACGATTAATAAGAGGTTGAAAAATATGAGACTTACTCCATAATATATATTCTTTAATGTTTAAATTAGAAATCTTTCTATAAGAATAAAAGATAATAAAGAAGTGGGTATAAATAAATATGCAAAAATATTGGAATTGAAGGGCCTAGCTTCATAATTATTAAAAGGCGCAAAGATAACAAGGTTGGTACTCTATACTTGCATTTTTTCTTTTGAAATCGGGGTCCATTTGATTGAGGAAAATTAGGACCACTATGTACTTACAATTACTAAATGATAAGTATTAAAATGTTGAACAAGTTTGTAACCACTACAAAATTAATACTTATTAATTAGTATCGTAACTACCTATTTAATACGGCTACTCACATCGAGATTTATGCAACTATTTGTTAAGATTTGATACTATGTATAACATTCTATCAAGTCATTAGGTGTCTCAATATTTAGTATTTTTAGCAATTCAACCATTTCGTTATTTGGTTAGTCAAGTGTTTGTATATATTTATGGTTCTTTTTCATTTTAGATCTAACAAGTCTATCATTTTATATTCCTACACGAGCTTGTAATTTAAGAGTCCCGTATTTTGTCAAGATGGGTCGATTTTAATTTAGATAATACCAGCAAATAATATACAAAATCTAATTAAATGATATTGAGAATTGATATACGTATCATTTTGGGGTATTTTCAAATGGATAATATGCATACATATTATAATTTTTTAATAGATGTTTGAAATTAATTTTTACTCGCATTTTAGTTTGAGTGCTTCAATGAGATAATTACCCAAATTATTTGTTTAATACCGACGCACTCCTCAACTTTACACGCATGTTCATCATGGTAGCCATGGTCATCCAAACGTGCAGCTTCATGCACGAATATCACTTATAATTCATTACTTCTTTTATTTGGGCAATTTACATGATGATGGTGGAAGGTATTAAAGCAAGAATTGCAGGACTAATGGTGACGTAGGCAACTTTGGATGCCTATAGGACGAAGTCAATGACAATAATTTTGGATGCCTTTATGACGACGATAATTTTAGATTCCTATATGACGACGTCAAAGATGATTCCATATGGATATATTTGATCAAAATGTGATATGTCTGCTACATTAACTTCTCAATATCATTTTAGTCGGACCAATGCCATGAATCAGTCACTGGTATCCATTTCCATCCGCTAATTTTTTGCTCTCAAAATTAACAAAAATACACACTCCATTAAATAAAAGGTCCCTTTCGACCACCTCTCAACCAACTTTTCCTGCCTTCTTCTCATCACTAATTTGCAATTAAACCATCATAATATTGTTTAAGAAACTATGGATAACAAGGCCAATAATAATTAAGTATATAACTAAAAAAATTAAAGATCTTGATTTCTTATAATCAAGCCACCATCCTTTTCATTATTTCTCAATCACTATAAAAATAAGGCTAAGGGAGTTGTTTTGGGCGTGCACATTGGCAAAGAAATGGGTTTAGGAAGGCATACTCGTATGTCTACTCTTACTACATTACTTTGGATTTTGATGATTTTAGTTCTTAATGCTTTTCACTTGAAAGCGCACCTTCAAGTAGGGTTTTATGACCAATCGTGTGATTTGGCTGAGTTAATTGTAAAAGATGAGGTTAGGAAAGGGCTTAAGAAGGATGTTGGGTTTGCTGCTGGTCTTATCAGAATGCATTTTCATGATTGCTTTATTAGGGTATGTATATTTTTGAAACTTATTTCTAATTAAGATGTAAAAAAATTGATTTCATACAAACTCCTACTTATCTTTTTGTTTAGACATTAATTCAGTGTATGAAACTTCCGATATTCCACTTTGAAACGGTTAAATTTTGATTATTTAAACCGATAACTTTTAAATTACAATGAAATTGTAAAGGCTTATTTATGTGCTATAACAACATTCTAGTTGGAAAAAAATACCAAGTAAAGAAGCTCATGGGTGAAAAGGTATAGCATTAGCTTCAATCATAGAGAGATTATTATCTTTGCAAAGGTAACTATTATTTAGCATCTTAGAATTCTAACTTGATTATCATGGAATTCACAAGGGCTGTGATGGATCGGTGCTAATTGACTCCACTGCCTCGATTATAGCCGAGAAAGATTCATCAATTAACAACCCTAGCCTTCGAGGGTTTGAAATCATTGACAATGCAAAGGCTAGAATCGAGGCCGTATGCAAAGGAGTAGTCTCATGTGCTGACATACTAGCATTAGCAGCAAGGGATAGTGTGCAGATGGTAAGTAAAAACTTCAACTTAAAGTTCTATTTTATGGCTGATAGAAATACCATGAGTGAAAATTATTCAAAAAAAATTGCTCATTCGAGATCAGAAAGCTGTTAATTTCTCAACAACAATTTCATCTCTTGCAGGTTGGAGGGTTTTGTTATGATGTCCCGACAGGAAGAAGGGACGGAAGAGTTTCGCTAGCTATGGAGACATTCGCAAACTTACCACCTGCAAGAGCAGATGTTAATCAACTCACACAGATATTTGCAAACAAAGGATTAACACAAGAAGAGATGGTCACACTATCTGGTATACTCTCGCTCTCAATTTTTTGATCTATATTCATGCTCATGTAAAATTTCACTTCAAGGTACTAGGTGAAACCATGTGTGCCTCTTACTTTCCCAACAAGTTCAATATGTCGACATATACTTCAACATCCATCTAGTCCTTAACCTATATACGGAAGATTAATGTAGATTGATTAAAATGGATAACTCATTAATATAAATATTAGTTAATATGATACATATCGGCAAATATGTATCGGTATTGAAGTCTTGCGATACTGATATTTTTAAATACCGTAATAATATAACGATATATTTTCAAATTAACCGATATGGTCAGTCAACTTATGATTTTTAAAAAAATTATGTCAAAATATGCAATATTGATATGTACTATTCGATATGCTCGATACCAATATGACTGAGATTAATACCAATTTCGATATTTTCATCCACAGAATAACTACATCAATTGTATTTTATATCGAAATATACCTCTGAAATCGAAATGATAAAACAACCATTAGAGTTATAATATTTTAGGGAATTAGAAAGTTGGACAATCAAATATGTACAAAAAGTATTGTAGAAATGATTAAAATAGATGAATAAAGTCACCGTAAAAGTTAAGCTAATAAATGATTATGTCAATAAATATTTTAGAAGTTGTACATATAAATATTAAGTTGAGGGAGGTTCTTAGGGTTATTTACTTAAAATGTAGGTTAAATGAAGCACTTGTAAGAAAAAATAAATTAACTGTGGCTTAAAAGCAGAAAGAAAAATATAGACATAGTAAAATTTGGCGTAAGCTGATAAAAACTAATTTGAAATTGCTATGTCTTTGGTAGGATATTGCTTCAAATCAAATGAAATATTGTAAGCAAATTTATATAATCGACTCCACTTAGTGAAACTTAAAATATTATTGTTGTAGGAGCACATACAATTGGACGTTCACACTGCCACTCCTTCAGCAATAGACTATACAATTTCAGCACAACAAACAGACAAGACCCGGCTCTGGATGCTGCATATGCAGCTCAGCTGAAGCAGCAATGCCCCCAAGGAAGCACAAACGCTAGCTTGGTGGTTCCTATGGACCCTATAAGCCCCTTTGTCCTCGACTCGGGGTACTATAAGGACATTCTTGCCAACCGTGGCCTGTTTTCTTCGGACCAAGCTCTCTCGAAAGACTCAACCACTGCAATGCAAGTGATCCAAAATGCGATGAACTCATGCCTCTGGAGAAGTAAATTTGCATCTGCGATGGTGAAGATGGGTAAAATCGGTGTTCTTACTGGCAATGCAGGAGAAATCCGAGCAAATTGCAGGGCGATCAATTAATAGAGGAGATTTTCTCATTTAAGCTGGAAGCTTCACTTCTTTTGCACGTCATGTTATCGTCTGATTACATTGTACCTCTTTTTATTACTAAAAAAATAAAACTGCAGTACGTTATACAGAAGAAAATAACCATCATCACACATCCACACTAGCAATCATGCTCAAGCATGAGAATGAAATTACTATTTTGCAGCAGCAAAATCAACAAGTTTTCGGGAAAATCAACTAAACCAAAGATCAAAAGAATAGGGCAGTACAGGTGCAACACACCACCAATTTGCAAGCCCACAGAATTTGTTCAGCACCAAAACTAGAAATGCAGTAAATATGGCCATAAGTGAAACCAATTTACTCTTGGGGTCACTCCTTTGTGGGAATTTGGATGCGGACTCTTATGCATATGAACAATGTTGTCCGTGGACTTATGCGCTTGTGTTGTCCACAGACTTAGGAGCAAGTCGTCCTGAAAATGGATGCGGATATTATGTAATGTCCGAGAACCTTTTGCTGTTGGAACCCGAGATCCGAGATCTTGGAGGCTCATGGACTTGGATGTAGAATGCACACATGGAGGCTAGCTCAGAAGATCTTCTAAGCATACGATATCTGTGGGGAGTGAGCACGCTGTCCTTGCAGAGTGGTGGACTGTTTTTGTAGAGGATGATCTGCAAAGTCGCTGCAGATTTGCAGGCTGCCAGGTGACCACCTGTACGGGTGTCCCCCACGTTGGCATGGCTGTTGCTTTCAATAGCCATTGTATATATTTGTAGAAGAAGAAAGCACAGAATGTGTGAGATTTTTTAATAGAGAAAAAGAGTGAAATGTAATAGAGAACAGTGAGAGAATTGTGTGTGTTATTATGCTCTGTTCTTCATCTTCTTCTTGAAGGGGCTTGTGTAGTCGAGGAGGTTTCTGTAACCAGCTCTCACATATAGTAAACTTGTTTGTGGACTAAAATCCCGTGATTTTTTTCTTATTTTTGAAGGGTTTTCTACGTAAAATTTGGCTGTGTTTTTCTTCATTTTATCTCTCTTTGTTGTTGATTCTGTCTGAGTGTCTGTGTATATATGGTTGGGTATTGTGTTGTTTGACCGGTCACTCTTCCTTTTGCGCCTACATTTATGACAATGAATGATGGATGCCGCTGCCACAAGGGCGGCCTAATTAGTGAGCTCCATGATAGCACTAACAATATCACCATTGTGAGCCCAGAGTGCCTTAAAAGCTTTGCTCCACAAAACCCCTGCTTGCGTCATGACCAGATCAATGTCCGGAGGCTCAACCCCCATCCCATCAACTTCTTCCTCCTCCTCTTGAAAAGGAGCGCCGTCAGCCGTAGCTTCTGTTTTTGCCATCACAGATCCCATGTCAGGCATCCTGAATTGCTGGGCAGTTTGTGTTTTCAACTGAGAGCTCAAGTCCTCTATCTTTGCCTCACCAAATATGACATAGGTCTCCGAACTTTGGCTTTCAAAGACATCAGGCGTTGAGATGAAAAGCAATTTCTGAAATAGTAAGTGAAGTCAAACAAAATCCATACATTGCAAGCACAGTCGAGGAAATAAACAAAACTCTTTACATTTCTATTCTCTTTATGATGACCCGACTAACACTTGTAACGAGTTTCATACTGATACGTGCAACCTCGGCGTGGAGTTACAGTAAGACCGCGGTATTGCAGCTACAAATGACCGAGGTGTAAAACGCCGAGGTGATGCAGAAAAAAGGAAGTGAGGCAAGGGAGAGAGAAGGAAGGGAGGGGAGTCAGGCAGAGGGAAGGAGCGAGAGAGCAAGGAAGAGGAGAAATGAAGAATACTTTTCTTGTCCCATTTCACTACAGTCTTCTGCTTATACACACCCGCCTAACATGTAACTACCTCTCATATCAGCACATATTTGTATAACAACAAGCTAATTAACAACAAGCCATGTGGGCAAAATAGAAACAAAATAGAAAAAAATCAATTATAATTCCGCAGCTTGAAAGGTAGTCGGGTTATCCGTGTGCTTCATTTGGTACCTTGTTGAGCTGGTGGTAGTGGGGTGTGGTTGTGGTCACTAGGCCTGTAATATTGCCGTCCTCGTCGAAAAGCACCTTGTCCTCAAGGTAGAAGTCTAGAAAATCTTGAGAAAATTCGGCCAACGATCGCCAAGTGGCCTCCTTAGGAGAGTGAGCTTGCTAGTGAACAAGGACCTGAGGAAGGGGCTTGCCATTGTGTAATGTTGTTCTAAATCTCAGGAATTGTTTGGGTTGTAAGAGGGGCTGTGATCCCCAAACGGTGTCGGGAAGGGCAGTCAGTTGTGGAGAGAAATCACTGCAGCAACGCTTAAGCAAGGAGACATGGAACACATTGTGAATTTTCAAAGTCGCGGGCAATTCCAACCGGTAGGCAATGGCTCCAATTCTGTCCAATATACGAGAGGGGCTGTAGTAGCGCTTGGCGAGCTTATTACTCCGGCGATGGGCAGCCGATGTTTGTCGATAGGGCTGGAGTCTCACAAGAACAAGGTCACCGACTTGAAACTCCCAGTCCGTCCGATGTGCATCTTGCTGGTTCTTCATTCGAAGCTGTGCACGTCTGAGGTTCGCCTTTAGCGCGGCAAGAGTGTCTGAACGGGCTGTCAGCAATTCATCGATGGAAGCAATAGGGGAAGAACCTTGGACATAGTCAAGTAAAAAAGGGGGCGGTCCGCCATAAACAGCTTAGAAAGGAGTTATCTGGATTGCGGAGTGCCATGCCGTGTTATAATTTCATTCTGTCCATGGTAAGTACTGTATCCATTTAGAAGGTTGATCAGCGACGAAGTAGCGGAGGTAATCTTCTAGGCAACGGTTAACGACCTCCGTTTGGCCATCAGTTTGTGGGTGATAGGCACTGCTGGCAACTAGTCCAGTTCCTTGAGTTTTAAAAAGTTCCTGCCAGAATGTGCTCATGAATATGGGATCACGATCCGAGATGATATCCGTGGGAAAACCATGCAATCGACATATGTCTTTTATAAAGGTCTCGTCGAGGCTAGGGGCTGTGAAAGTGGTGCCCAAGGCTGAGAAATGCGCGTACTTCGACAAACGATTAACCACCACCATGATCACCGATTTGCCTTGTGAGGGAGGTAAGTGAGTGATGAAATCCATAGAGATAGATTGCCAAATCTGTCCTGGGATAGGAAGGGGCTACAGAAGTCCTTGGGGTGCTGTAGTGAGAGCCTTAACTTGCTGGCAGGCAGGACATTGAACCACAAATTTTTGGACATCTTGGCGCATGTGTGGCCAATAAAAAGTGGCAGCTATCCGAGCAAGAGTGCGCCGAACTCTAGCATGTCCCCCGAGGGGCGAGTGTGGTACTCGTGCAAAGTTAATTCTAGTAGTGCTGACTCCACGGGAACCCAGATTCGGTTCTTGAAAAGTATTAGTCCATCTCGCAAGGCATAGTCAATATACTCACCTGGCTGCTCCCGAATGGAGTGAGCCAATTGAGTTGACCCTGGGTGTTGGGTGTGAAATTTATGCAGGGCCTGCAGTAGAGCTACCATTGGACATGAGGCCATTTGCAGTGCATAATAGAAGACGTCTGAAATTCTAGACAGGGCGTCGACTCGGCCATTGTCCTTGCCAGGCCGGTACACAATATCGAAGTCATATCCCAAAAGTTTGGTAATCCAACACTATTGTTCCGGTGTATGACTTGTTTGATTGAGGAGGGCCTTAAGGGGCTGATGATCCGTTTGGATGGTGAATCGAGTTCTGAGTAAATATTGACGCCATTTTGTGACGGCTTCGGCAATCGCACAGAGTTCCTTGATATAGGTTGATTCAGCCAGCAACTTTGGGCAAATTTGCTTGCTAAAATAAGTTATCGGGTGGCCCTCCTGGAGTAGAACGACCCCAATTCTAGTACCGGAAGCATATGTTTGAATTAGAAATGGCTTGGTAAAATTCGGCAGAGTCAATACTGGGGTGGAGATCAGTGCCCTTTTGAGAGTCACAAAGGCCTACTCGGTGTCCTCGTTCCATATAAAGGCTTGTTTCCGTAGTAGCTGCGTGAGTGGTGCGGAGATATGTGCATAGCGGGCCACGAACCTTCTGTAATAGCCGGCTAGCCCTAGGAACCCGCATAATTGCTTGACATTGGCGGGGGTTGGCCACTGCTGGATGGCTTCCATTTTGGTGGGATCCACAGCAATGCCTTGCTCTGATATGATGTGGCCCAAATAGGCCAAAGATGACCTTCCGAATTAGCATTTCAACTGGTTGGCAAAGAGGGAGTTCTCACGCAGAATTCGTAAGACTTGAGCAAGGTGGCTAAAGTGCTACTCCCAGGATACACTATACACCAAAATATTATCAAAAAATACCAGCACAAACCTTCGTAATACCGGTTGAAATATGGTGTTCATCTCAGATTGAAAGGTGGAGGGGTCATTGGACAAGCCAAAGGGCATTACTAAGAACTCGTAGTGCCCTTCATGAGTACGGAATGCGGTCTTGTAGACATCTTCGGAGTGGACTCGCATCCGATAATACCCAGCCCTTAAATCTAGCTTGGAGAAAACACGAGCTCCATATAACTCGTCAAGCAGCTCATCTACGGTTGGAATGGGGAAGCGGTCTTTGATGGTGATCATATTAAGGGCCCGATAGTCTACACAGAAACTCCAACTGCCATCTTTTTTCTTGACAAGCAAGACTGGAGAGGAGAAGGGGCTGGTACTGGGTCGGATAATTCCTTCGGTTAACATTTCTTGGATCATTTTTTCCATTTTTGATTTCTAGAAGTGTGGATAGCGATAAGGCCTCACATTGATCGGTTGAGCACTTGGCTGGAGAGGGATCCGATGATCAGTATTGCGAGTTGGAGGCAGACCGTGGGGTACCTTAAACTCATCAATGTAAGTGGAGAGGAGTTGGCACAGAGCTTCTAGTGTAGTGGTATCCACATTAGAGGGAAGGTGGTTTGATAAGGGATTGTCGAGCGTGGCAGTCTCCCGGGAGGAGTTTGGGGCTGAGGTGATTGTTAATTAGAAGTAGGTGGAGGTCGAGTGAGTGAGTTCACCGCGCCTCAACTGATTCAATGTCATTGAGGAGATGGCTGCGGTCTGTAGACCATGAAGGATGAGGTGAGCACCGTTATAATCAAAACTCATCCAGAGGACCTTATAATCGAACAGAACTGGCCCTATGGTGGACAGCCACTGCACGCCCAGTACCATATCAGCCTCATAAATGGGTGGCAAGAAAAGATCCACCTTAAACTGTGTTTGATCCAAGGTAATGCCAACATTGGTACAGCGGCCTTCGCAATGCATAGAATCACCATTTCCCACTGTAACATTCAGATGTTGTGAGTGTTCAATTGTCAATCCTAAATTCTTTGCCAGACGTGTCTGGAGAAAATTATACGTGGATCCACTATCCACCAATATAACTATCGATCGCCCAGCTATCCACCCTAGTAAGCGCAATGTGGAAGGTGCAGCATGACCTTCCAGAGCGTGCAGGGAAATGGTGGGAGTCTCTTCATTGGATGATGATGGACTAATGGGGACCTCCATTGCTGAAGGTGACTCTGTCAAATTGTCAAGAGTGCAGGGTTCGACTTCAATAGTGTTGTGCTCTTCTTCAGCAATCAGGTATAGGAACTGTTGAGGCTTGCAACGATGACCGGGCACAAACCGCTCGTCACAATTGAAACATAGGCCTCATTCACGGCGAGCGGCGATTTTCGTCGGAGTGAGCCTTTTAATAGGAAATTTGGGCAGCATCAGTGACGGGTTGGTTCATTTTGTCACAGGTCCGACGAGTAGCTTGGAAACTAGCAGCCAGTGTGGATTGGAACGTCTTGCTTCAAATTTTTCCTTCACCAATTTAGCCATCCCAATAGCTTCCGGTAAGGAGTTAGGCCGCAATAGTAACAGCTCGTGACGGATTTCATCACGGAGATCGGAAATAAAGCAATTCAAAAGATTAGTGGAAGTGAGACCTGTGGTACGCGTGGAAAGAATTTCGAACTCTGACATATAGGTAGTGACAGTGGTAGTTTGCCGTAGCTTATAAAGCGCTGCTTCATGGTGGAGGTACTGCGAGGGTCCGAATCAGAGCTCTAGGTCGCGTGTAAAGACTTCCCGAGTGGAGAGTTGCCTGGTCGAGGACATCCATTGATACCATTGAAGGGCTAATTCGGTTATATAAAAAGCAGCGATGGTCAGTTTCTATTCGAGTGGAGTATCGTGATAGTGGAAGAACCTTTCGATCTAAAAAAGCCACCCAAGTACGTTGTTGCCGGAGAAAAAAGGGATTTCTAGTTTAGGCAAATGGAGATGGTGAGAGATTTGTGAATTGGAAGTTGTGTGTGGCAAGAGAGGTAGAGCTTGAGTTGGAGATTGTGTAATTATGGTCGTGGGAGACCCAAAGGAGGTGGGGGTGGGAAGTAATGGTGGATTCGCAGATTGTGGTGAATTCCTTTCAATTCGAACCAAGAATTGAAAATTTTCGGTGAGAGATTTTTACATTTGTTCGGTGGTAGCGATATTAGCAGTGAGGGATTTTTGTATTTGTTCTGTGGTGGCGGTGTGAGCGGCGATGCTGTCGATGTGTTGTTGGACTGTCGCCGCCACTGCCTTCAGTTCCATGGAGAGGCCAGCATGGAGTCTTCTAGAACTTTATAGCGCGTTGTCATTCCTTTTGCCATCCTCTCGACGAGAGCACCTTTGATACGTGCAACCTTGGCGTGGAGTTGCAGTAATACCACGATATTACAGCTACAAATGACTGAGGTGTAAAATGCCGAGGTGATGCAGAGAAAAGGATGTGAGGCAGGGGAGAGAGAAGGAAGGGAGGGGAGTCAGGCAAAGGGAAGGAGCGAGAGAGCATGGAAGAGGAGAAATGAAGAATACTTTTCTTACCCCGTTTCACTACAATCTTTTGCTTATACACACTCGCCTAACATATAACTATCTCTCATATCAACACATACTTGTATAACAGCAAGCTAATTAATAGCAAGCTATGTGAGTAAAATAGAAACAAAATAGAAAAAAATCAATTATAATCTCGCAACTTGAGAGGTAGTCGGGTTATCCGTGTACTTCGTTTGATACCCTGCTGAGCCGGTGGTAATGGGGGTGTGGTTGTGGTCACTAGGCCCATAACACATACCCAGCTTAAGCATTGCTTTGCAACTCTTCTTCCTGCTCCACTTTGCACCCTCGGTGTTGCCTAGATCAAGACAAAGGTGAAACAAAACCAAATAAATAGTTGTCATTCACCAGTAAAGACATGGCAGCTCTTCAAGGGAATTTCATGTCACAAAATGCAGTCCTGAGAATGCCACATAGCCAGGATTTCTGTTTCTATATGTCATTATGTCGCTAAAAATTTGCTTAAATCTAAGAGAATATTGGCCTATAAAACTTGTTCTACTCTAACAGGAATAATGAAACTAAAGCTGACTTCTTTTTTTGATTCACCTATCTCTCTGCAAGCAAGTTAGGGTTACTGGGATTTGACACACGGATTTATACACAACGCGGTCATAGCAAAAAAACGTGAATTCTCCTGTCAGCTGTCAACTACCAAAAATGTGAGCACAATAAAAATAAGGATACATAATAATTTTTAACGTGAAAAATCGTTCTCAATAAAAAAAAAATCATAGGATAAATTTCAAAAAAAATTTTACTATATAAAATCAGTTACAAACAACCTAGAGACAGAATACTACCAAGCCATCCGAGACAGAATAAGAAAAATAATATCCAGAATAAGAAAATTCTTCTTCCCTCTTTTTTTCTTTGTTTTTCTTCTCTCCTTCCTCTCACTGATAATGCTCTTTGCTTACTGATTTTACAAGTGTGGCGGTAAACGGCAAACGGTGAGAAATCCTTTGTGGACTTTGCTCCGTTCCATCATCCATTCCTTCATTCCACAGCTACACTGCCGTGCTATTTCTGAAACGTCTGGTGTGCTTTATAATGACGCCGACTCTAAATTTCATCTACTCACCTAATTTGATCTTGTAGATGATTTCTCACACCAACTCTGTTAATTTCTGTGTCTTCACCGGTTCCCGTGCTTTCCCAAACAGCGCATACTCTGCATAAACGGCGCATGCTTTGCAAAGTCAGTTTACTAACTTTGAAAGTCAACTGTCTACTCTGAAAAGCCTGCCATCTACTTCTCAGATCTTGGTGCTTACTCTGCAAAGTTATCTACTAACTCTGCTAGGTCAACTCTTCTGAATTAGCATTGCCTGGTTGCCCTTTTGCATTAGAGCCCTTGGTCGACTTCATCTCAGCTTAGCTGACCGGTCTTCCTGGCTGGCTTCTTTGCCCTTTTCCATTAGAGCCCTTGGTCGACTTCATCTCAGTTTAGCTGACCGGTCTTCCTGGTTGGCTTATTCTCTTAGCCGACCAGCCTCCCTAGCCGACTTCTTGCTACCTGACCGTCCTCTTGCTACCCTTGGCCTTATCGGCTCCGCCCTCTGCCCTGCCGGCTCCGCCCTTAACCCTACTCGGCTCTGCCCTCGGCCTTGCAAGCTCCGCACTTGGCCCTGCCTGCTCTGTCCTCGGCCCTGCCGGCAATTACCACTTCGACATTTGCCCATTCCGACGAATCATTCTCTTCGATCTTTACTGCAGCCAATTTGCAACACTTTGAATTTCGCACAAGCTCTGTGTGATCTTTCGATGAGACGTCCGTTTGTTAAGTTACCCATAAGGGAGTGATCAAATCCAATAAGGGTTGCCGAGTCCCTTCAAGGGATGGAGGAGAAGAGCAAAAAAGTGCCCTGTTTGGACTAGTTGAACAGGTGAAACCATCCTTAAGGAATTTTAGTTGTATTCAACTAAACTCTTAATTTTCAAAGTAAAAAAGGATAAACATCCGAATGGACTGACTGAAAGGTCGAAGTAAAACTGCCATATAGCTGACACACAAAGCATAAAGACTTCTACTCAGAATTCTGACCTATGAAAGAGAGATCTTAGAGGGAATGCGGGTGCTAGTTAAGACTAGCTGCTACTACCGCAGTACAAATTCTTAGTTATTTGGGTGAGTAATACTCATTCAATTTGGCCAAAAGTTCCCATAAACTAACTAGAAACTTTTTTCCTGACGAAAGATTTCAACTCAAGCAGGCCATTAACAGTAATTCTGAATTATAAAAAATGCTACATATATAATGAAAGAACCCTTACCCGATGAATTTTTTTTTAAAGCAAATTAAGGTCCAGTTTCGCCTAGAAGTCGAGATGCTCCCACGTACAACAATAGTTGCACAGGCACAACACTCATAGCTCTTCTCCAATTAGTGATTACCCATCAAAGCCCACATCCAACATTCGGCAAATCAGTAATTCTACGTTGCGATTTGGGCCATTGGATGCATCAAGAACCTTTTTTTTAAATAT
>JAODPA010157065.1:0-14523 GCA_025585075.1 Nepenthes mirabilis
ACAACAAAAAAATCCAAATAACCAAACTAACAATAAAAACCATACTTCTTACTTAAAAGTAACACATAAATTGATCTAAAAATCTTAATCTAACTCTCCAAAATAGCAAAACTTCTGATCTAAACTCCTGCGAGTAATCTGAGTCTACCATTTAAAGGAGTTAATAAAATGAAGGCAAAAATGAGTCAATTACTTAACAAAGCATAAAATTTTCATAAGTAAACATATATAATCAAAAACATACTAGAATATGATATGATTAAATATTCATAAAACTAGTAGCATTCTTTTATGAACTTATTATGCAACTTCCAACTGATAGTCATTTGAATATATTATACAATTTTATAATTATGCTCAAATCTCTAATTGCAATGTTAAGCAAAATTAATTGTAAAATTATATAAAATATACTGAAATCATGAAAATTCTCATAGACTAAGGATCAATAGTGCTTTACAGACAAAAAAAAAAAATCAAAACTCAATTTATGCATGTTTCCACACAATTAAATGCTATATACTACTATTCAAGGCTCATAGATAAGCCGTCATATATAACCCTATAGACGAGATTGAACGCTACTTTTAACCCACAGATGACAAGTTTTTGATTATTACTATAATATACTAAGACATGTTATAATACAACACTGCCAAATTCGACAATAGTTCATGCACGTTCAAATAGAAAACTCTATATAAACATGAATAATTTCTTTATATTTTTCATACTAGAGAAAATACCATTACCTTTCAACTAATTGTAGAGTTTTCTTTTTCATTTCTTCAAATGGATGACATGCAAACAAATATAGATGTGCAAGAATATTGGTGAACATTTCAAAAATGCAGTGGAACAACTAAATAAAATTTTAAAGCATGGAGAATTTCTTAAAAAGGTTCAAAACATCTAAGCAAAATTCTACAGGATTTATAGAAAACCAACACAATTAATATAATTTTTTCATTTTATTTCAAAGCATAAGACATGTAGGAACATATATATGAGAATAAAAAACAAGCAATAGAATTTAAATAAAATTTAAAGACATATATGTACATTGTTGGAAAACATCAGCTTAAAAGCATAATGTATATGAAATAAAGGCTTAAATTTCATAAAGGCTTCATGGAATGGGTGTATGATCATATACATATAAAGTATAAACTCTTTAACTATAAAAATACACATGTACGAGTGTTTATAATAATAAATACTCAATGAAAAACATCAGCAATAAAGGAAAAAATGGTTTGAATGCACTTACCTTAACTTGATTTTACTCAAAAATTGCTTGATTTCTCTTTGATTTCTCATACTCCTTTCTCTCTTCTTTTCTCTCTTCTCCTCTCTTCTATCTCTCTCCTCTCTCAAAACTAGCTCAAAATGACCCAAAATCGGCCAAAACAACCTAGTTATAACAAGATGGTGTGTCATACATGGATCATATGTAGGTCATGCACAGCCATGCACGAGTGCCAATTAAGCTCGCATTAGGCATTAACACTTTGTCCCAATAGGCACGTGCATAGCTCAACTGTACATTAGGCACAAACACTGCCTCCAATATGCACGTGCGTCCCTTGAGCGCACATTAGAGATAACCAATCTACCTAAAATGCACTCATGCAAGCTCTTCGGGTGCTGAACTTGATTCTCGAAATTCAAATTTTTCTCAAATTTTATCATATGAATTTTTTTAAATTGACCCACAATTGTTTTAATAACGTGATAATTTATAAACAAAATGTGGAGTATTATAGTTGACAGCAACAATTTGTACACAAATGATGCCATACTCAATTATTGCATAATCTTATAATATATTGTATTGATACATTCCCCATTTAGAGTGATTCAATTAGCTGATTTTCAGCCTTATAATTAGGATATAATAATTGAAGAAACCCTCATAATGGGAGTCATATAATTTAAATTAAAGCTTTGATATCACATCAGAGTCAAAATACATATCTATTGTGTTCCCTCATTTTCCTTTCAATTCCCTCCCATTATATTTAAACCAAACAAATTAAATACACTCCTGATTATTTCTCCCTATTTGGTTTCATTTTTTTAACAAAGAAGCGGTAAAAAAGAGAACCTATAAAAAAAAAAAAACCACTAAAGGAGTTCAACAGGGGTTGTTGTGGGGCATCATAATCCAACAGCTTCTGAGCAGACAGTGGACGGTGGGGATGTTAAGCCATTCATGAAAGACCTTCCTCAGACTCCTCCCAAGCTTAGCAAGATGATCAGCCACGTGATTGCCTTCACAATGTTACGCTCCATCCAACTCCTAGATAGTAATTCTTTGCACTCTTTAATTATGTGTAATACCCGATTACCATCAGATTTAATTGGTATTATTAATTTATTTTGGGTTAAATTGGATATGTCAAAAATAATTGTGTAATATAAATTTGAATAATATTCAGAGGAAGGAAGTAGTTTGGCGCCTGAGGCACGTCCGACAAGTATTTGAGCACAGATTTCCATGTGGGCATGCTCAAGGAGCACCTGAGGTAGCACTCAAGCATGAATTGCAGTATTGGAGTGCTTGAGGCATGCTCGAAGCAATGCTTGTGCACAAGAAGGGTTTGGCGCAATGTTCGATGCATGCTAGAGGGATACTCGTGCACCAATTCGGCTATATAAGGCCTAATGTGCACTATTCAGTCATCTCGTGTAGGAAAGAAGAAAAAGGAGAAAGAAAGAGAAAAGGAAGAAAGAGAGAGGAGTAAGGTGATTTCAAATCATCATTTTGTCAAATCTGTTTAGTTTGAGATTGAGGTAAGTATCCTTACCCTCTGTTCTAAGTTTATTTCGATTTTCGGTTATTTTTACTTACGTTTGGCAGATTTAATATACATTCATATTAGTTTTCTTTACTCTATTTGACTCCCTCGTGCATGCATGCATGTCACTTTTACCGGTTATTTGGGATTCCGTTTCAACTTTGTTATTATTTGAGAATTTTCCTTATTTTGGTGAAAAATAGGTAAATGTTTTGAGATGTTACGTTTATGTATAAGTATATTTGTAAAAACAAAAGTCATGAAAACTTATATACGGGCCGTGCTTGTGATATCTATGTACTGTGGTTCGGGTCGGGCTCTATCTTTGTAATGTGATTCGATATGTGACCTTTCCCGACAGGAAAACTTATGTGTCCTTCCTGAGTGGAAGCTTTGACCTTTTTTGCCTGACAGGAAAAACTATGTTACATATGATATAGAGACTCTTCTCGATTCTATTTTTATGAGAACCATCGTAAAGAATTGAACGAAATTAATATATTTAAACGTCCTAATATATAAGACAGGCTTAAAAATTACACCTATTATCCATTGGTAGCAAAAGAAAGTAACGTTTGATCCCATCTATAAAAGATAATATATAAACAGCCCTGCCTAAAGGCTTAAATAATAATGATATGGCCTAAGGTTATCGGGAGTACGTGTAACCCTTCCTTAAGTTAATCTTTCGATCTTTGGTTCTCCAATTTGTGCATGTTTTAGATTTTTGATATGTTTTACCTGCATTGATTGGCATTTGAGGCTTCGATTGAGATTCGTAAGTTTTGCACGTCGTTGGGGATTTGGTTTATCTCATACATTTGAAGTTTTTGATCTTCGATTCGGATTATACTTTTGAATACAAGACCACATTCTGACTTTCGTTGATATGCTATTGCGGACATTTGGATATTGGTTTTTATGGACTTTTGTATACATTTTGATTTCATTCGTTCTGTTTATAGGCACATCGTTTGTTATATATTATGTATATATTGATATTTGCTGAACTTTTGACTTATGTTTTTATTGTTCATATCCATTCAGAATAATAGGCTATGGATACTTCCCGAGTGAAGTTGCTACTGAAGGTTATTTGCATCTTTCACCAGGAACTTTCCAAAACAGCTATTCCAAACCATGCAAACTTATAGATCAAGTGAGGAGTCCACTTTCGTGCCACTCAAAAGGATGCAGTCATTTACATGAAGTTTACCTTAAAGTTTCTGCAGGCACTTGAAAGAAATAGAACTCCATGCCTTGTGTATGAGAGGTGACCCACCAATTGACTTATTTTTCTATTTGCTTAGCTTTACATCCATCCCACGGTATCAATTCTAATACATCTGTGGGGCAGGCTCGAACACATTGAGTACACCCTATACATGTATCATATGAGAACCAAGGTGCTCCCCATTACCTATGGTCCATTTGAAGCCGCTCGCTACTACATTTCTAGCCTTTAAAATGCTTTTCCACATATAAGTCTTGAATCAGCCTTTGATAGCAAGAAAATTGGAATCATAAAAGTACTCAGCTTTGAACACCCTCGTACAGGGATTCTCGGTCCCCTTAAAGATCTCCCAGCCAAGTTTTCCAAGTACTGCTATGTTGCTATCCTTGATGTGCCTGAGGTTCAGGCCAATGATCTTCTAGGGTTGATAGATGGCACCCGATTCACAAGATGTCTTTTGATCTCCCACAGAAAATTCCTATTGATCTGGTCAAGTGTCTTGCACACTCCTTCACGGAGAGCTTAAGTTTGCATAGTGTACATTGTGACGGCTTGTGCAATTGGTTGAATTGTTGGATCTCTCTAGCCACAATGTCGTTCAGCCTTAGGGAGAAGAAAATCTGGGATTTTCAAGAGTTTCACATTGCCCAATGCTTGGCAAAATGTATCAATAATTCTTGTGACATTTGAGATTTGCTTCTTGGTTGCCCTGTCAAACAACAGAAGGTCATCTCAAAAGAAGAGATGACAGAAATGAGGCCTCTGATACATAAATCTATCGATTTCCACCCTCCATTAGCCACTTTAATGTTAATCATGTGGAACAACCTTTTGAGGCAAAGAACAAAGAGATAAGGCGAGAGTCGGTACCCTTGCCTCATCCTGCAGGTTGGCTTGAAATAATCTGTCATCTCTCCATTCCAAATTACAACGGAGGACATCAAAGTGACAAGGTTAATGATAAGCTCAATCAGAGTCTTGAAATTTTGAGAACAATAAGGGTGTCAGCGAGGAAGCTCCACCTGATTTTATCGCAGGCTTTCGCTAGGTCAATCTTTGAAATCATCCCTACATTTCTACCATCCCTTTTGTTCAGAATGTGGACCAGTTCCTTTGCAATAAGAGTTTGGTAAGTCCTTCCCAAAGAAATCCTCCGCCAAATGCTTCCATCACAAGTTTGTGCAAATCAGAATTCCATGAACTCTAGAAGAAGAAGACTTGAAAGCCGTATGGACCAGGGGCTTTGAGGGGTTCACATAGAGAACAAAGTATCTTTAACTTCCTCCATAGTGGGCATTGCACTCAGACCAATCAATGAGGACTCATCTATAAATGGCCACTGAGAAGGAAGATACCCATGCTTACCTGTTGCAAGGTCATGGGATACACCAGTGAAATGTTGCAAATCCATATTCTTTAGGGCTTCATTGTGGCTACACCAGTTACCACATTCTTTTTTGAAAGAGCTGATACAATTGCATCGTCTTCTGCAGCTCATAGAAAAGAGAGAAATTTTTGCTCCTTTCTCTGAAGGCCAGTCAATCTACTTTAAATTTCTGGCACCAAAACACTTATTTATCAAGGATGCCTCTGTAATGGGAAATAATCTCAGATTCAATCGTCCCTTGCAGAAAAGGAAATTCCCCTTGTGCACCTTCCTAGTCTTCTTTTCTCATAGAAGATGTGGCCAAAGGCTCACTTATTCCAACCCCTCAGCTGTCCTCTAAGCTTGTTATGTTTGTTCACAATGTGGTCAGTTGACTCATTCCACTCTTTGGAGATGAAATTGTTGTAGTCCAGATGGCTGCAACACATAGCTCAAAATGAAAAGATTTGAGTCTTTGGACAGGGTATCACAAGCTCTGCGTGTCCAAACAGATATGGCAGTGATCCAAAGAGACCACATTCAAATTGTTACTAAGGCCGGAATTTTCATCTCCAATCTTCTGTTGCTAGAGCCATATCCAACCGTTTGAGCACGATTTTAAGGGGAAACCTCATGTTCCACCATGTAACTTCGGGTCCTTTGCAACCTAGATCAGCTAGGCCATAGTTCCCATCCATACTTGGAACAGCAAGCATTTATTCAGTTTTGCCAGTTATTAATCCATACTTTGAACAACAGGAATTTATTCAGTTTTGCCAGTTTTCTTGTTTTTCCTCCAGGAAAAGAATGGCAATGGAATCTTCAATGGTGCACCAAGGGAGAATAATAGAGGAAGAAAAGAGCTCCTTCTCCCACAACCCTTTTCAAAGATGGGGCTTGGGCTTGCATACACCACTGACAAGATCCACCTCTGGCAGATTATTGTAATTCTTAATTATTATTGTTCTGGATGAGAATAGCTTCTGAGTTAATTAAGGCACTTCTACAAGTAACCCATTCTTCCCAGAAAAGCCTTGGCTTCATTGATTGTCCAGGAGTCGTATCCCAATCTTCTACTGGTGGTCTCTATTCTCTTTCTACTCGTTCAGAGCTCCAAGATCGTCAAAATCCTCAGGCTTTTGTGATCGGTTAGTTGGTATGTGGTCAAAGAAATAGGGGCAGGACATGAGATCTTGTATGAACTTTTCCTTCTCGTAGGTAAACTTTTAGAGTTGGTATCAAAGATGTCAATGACTAACTTGGACTTGAACTGAAATTGAGTGAGTGGAACCTCACTGGGTGTTTTGCCTGGGCCACGTTCTTCTTAGGAGCTTTGGTTTGGGGCCTTTTGGGGAATCAATAGGACAGTCTTGCAGGGAGGCCTTTTGAAGCACACCCAGTGTTGCTTTTTGGTGTGCTGGTTAGGCCACTCTTTTACTTGTTCCAGACTACTTTTATTATCCTGCACTACTTGTTTCATATTTGGCCATCCTAGATCAGTGAACCATGAGCCTTGGCCTTCCTCTTCAGTTTGAATTTTAGCCATCTGTTCAACTCTTGTATCAGGTCTCCTAATTTGAAATCTGATCCTTCTAGGGGAATGGAGCCACAGCCCAAACACAGTTTCTTTACGTGGGGTCAATTTGTCTCCTCTATGTCACATCTGCCTAAGTCTGCAACTGAAGTATTCAAATCTATAAGCATAGGCTGACCTCTCACTTTGCCAACAGGCCATTGCACATCTTTCCAATAATAATGGATCGGAAGGCCATGACATCTAACCCAGACAACACCGTTGTAACTTCCTTGTCCAAGGGGCGAAATTCAGGACTCTAGCGGCTAATGATGAGGTAATGTTGAAAGACTATCCAAGGGCCCTTTGTCAACACCTTAATGTAGTCTGCCTGGCCAACTGCACCAGATAGAAGTTGTAGTCCATGTCAATGACATTATAACTTCAGATAGGTAACCAAATAAGAGGGATTTTTTCACACTGAGAACCGGTAACCAAGAAGTCGCCCAAATAGCTTAAAATGACTGAAAATTCCCAATCCTCGGCAAGCTTATTTTTTCGACTTCCTGAGAGAGTGATATAACTAGGCAGACTCCAGTTAGGTCAACTGTGATGTATCTGCCTTCTGCTAATATGTCTTCCATCTCGTCGACTAACGCTCTTTGATCTTGACCTTTGATTATTACCATCACAAGAATAATTTGTTTGAGTATAGGATAGAGAGGGATTTCAGACCTGAAACTTTGTTCCTGCCCTAAATTATCATTGCCTACCGTACAGATGAGTTGGTCCAGCTTTGTTGCACACGGCTTTTTCCAAGTGTGGGCTGCAGTTTCCATTGCTGCCGGTGCTGACTGGCCTGCCGATATCTTTATCGTCACCGGACAAGGGGGTGCGGATTAGGTCACCATCAAGAAAGGAGAACAGGAGAGGCTCTATAGAGTTTGGGCAGCATGTAAAAGGGAATTATTTATTTCCTTCCATTTCACTCAAAATAAACACAGCATAAATTAGAAACCAAAAATGTATGTGTTTTATTCCCCAATCTAGATATCCACGTTTCTATCTTCTTACTGTATGTAAGCATGGTATTAGCAATAAAAAATGCATTTGATGTTTCTTGATCATGAAGGTTTCATTGTTCAGGTTCACAAAAGAATGAATAAACCACAACACAATGAAATCATAATCAAACTTTGTCAAGACCTCCACTTGACAGTTCAGGCACAAAAAGCATGGCATCACAAGATAACGAATAAAGCTATGGCTGCTTTGCTATTCATTGTTCGATTAACAAAAAAATTAAATAAAAGGGATGGGAATGAAAAACTTACAGCATCAAAGCACAAGAGAAGCTATAGCTGCATTGCTTTTCATTGTTCATGTTCACAAAAAAATGAGAAAAATATACAGAGTGGAATGGAAAAATCATAGCAACATATGAATAGCACCAAACTCAACAAAATTTTAGGTGACAGGGTTCAGCAAATCAGGAAAGAAAAATAGATAGAGAATTTGTTATGAACACGAGCGCTACGTTTAGTTATTGGAATGAAATAAGGTAAGATAAAATAACTATTATCAATGGATGGAATAAGGTGGAAATATAATTGAGAATTAGTAATCCCCTATTTGGTTAGTTATTTGGAATAGATAAAATTGAATTAAAAATTAATTTTTTAGTATTTGGTATACAATTTAGAAGAAGAATAATTAAAAAAAAATTATAAAATGACCTTTTTACCCTTACCTATAGAAATAACATTCTAACATATATAAAAAAATTTGGAGTAGATGAAATCAAAATTAGGTCACACAATTGGCTNTTTTTTAAAAAAAAATACGATTTAAAATTTTTTATTTAAAAATAACTCTGCAGATGATGATTAGGCAAGTGATAATATATTCAAAATGGTTGAACCAAATACTCCCAAAGAGCACCTATGCACGTCATCCCAACACTCGTTTTCAACGTGCTTAAGATTCAAAGAGAGAACCCAGAAAATATTATGAAATATTTTCAACACTTTTTTATTAAGGCGGCTTTATTTGTCCTAACTTTACCGGAGTCAATTTTTTTTTTTAAATAAAAATCAATTTTACTTTCAACTAATTCAACATATTTATAGCGACATTTGTAAAGGATAAAATAAAATAAAATAAAATCAAAGCTTTAATTTGAAATATATATATAAGTTACCACAAAATTTACACAGAAATAAGATGCAAAGAGCATATTTTTACCATCCATATTTTATAAATGTTGTTCCACTTCATTTGATCAGATAAATCTAAGTAAAATTAAAATAAAAATAAACATTGACAAAAACTAGACAAATATGGAGACCGAGAAGGCATTTTTCATTGATTATGAAAATATATTAACAGTAACTTTGGGGGTGTAGCATAAGTTGATTCGTTGCTGATATATAATAACCCTTGAGCTCATTAAATAATAATACAGCACTGCTCATGATTGGACAAAATAAGGTTTTCTAGAGAAGATTAAGCATTCATATTAGAAAATATGATTTGACAAAATCTATTAGAAAATATTTTCTTAGAAAACCTACAAGAATCGACCCTCCTCTGCCCCGCCCCCTTCTTAGGGCCGACGGAGGTAAATGAAAAATTGGCACACTTCTGCCTATTATACATACCGATGCGTACCTAGAAAGAGATTTGGCATGGATGACTACCAACCCGCGTTAGAGCGTGATCCGAATCCTTGAATGATACCATGCACACACAACGAATCTGTCCATGCCAAGGCTGCTTTGGCCTTCTTTAGCACCCCTGGTGCGACACCCAGGAGCCCTGCTCTTCGGGCACTTCAGTCGCCCCATCTGAGGTTGGATGGCCTATCTCTTCGTGATCTTGGTATCCTAAAGGCTAGGGTCATCTCGATGTGGAGTCTCCAAGCCCATAAACGAATCCGGACAACACCTAAACTTTCTACCAGACCCCATCAAATACCAAAGAGAACTATCATTGCCCGTTAACTACATTGTAAGCAAACTCGTCTGATACAAAGAGAAGAATCAACACCAGCAATGGGTACTCTCAATGAGGGCTGGGTGGGTTTACACGCTGCAACCTTTTTGTCATGTCATCCAGGACTCTTAGTTTCTCCTCCTCACCAGCTTGCAGCAAGAATCGCTCCAGCATCCGAAACACTGCACTACTCACATTCCTTCCTCTACTTAGCATCTGTTTGGAGCATTCAAAAGCTTCTTCCGTTCTTCCATGTGAGCACAACCCAGTAACAAGAAGAGCCAAGGCATGATCGTGAGGACAAAACCCTCTCCCCACCACGTACTCCCACAAATTCAATCCCAAATCGAGACGGTGGCTTTGACAAAAGAATTTCATCAGCATCACCACGGTTTGTGTTTTAGGAACAAAATGTTTGTTGGTCATACGATCATAGAGGTCACAAACACCCTCGATGCCACCCGATCTCATCAATCCATAAAACAATGTATGATAAGTCATACCATCATGTCCAATATGCTCATCTTCCATTTCATCCATCAGAAGTATTGCTGATTGCACCTCCCCGCATTTAACAAGTGAGCTTATTAAAGCATTATAAGCTGCAATATCAGGGCACAGATTTCTTGCAGATATTTCATTAAACAACTGCCAAGCCCTCATCATGTTTCGGGCAAGCCCTGCTCCATGAATCAGAGTGGTAATTGTTTCTAATGTTGGCAAGCAGTTCACACGTTCCATTTCTTGAAAAAGTCGTAATCCATCCCCAAAGGAACCTTTCTTGCAGTAAGCATCAATTCTGATGTTGTAAGTTACAGCATTAGGCTTAAATCTTCTCCTCACCATCTCATGGTAGAAGAGTTCAACAGCAGCTAGATTGCTGGTTTCCTTGAACCCTAAAAGCAAGATATTCATTGTCCTACTATTAGGAGGGAATCGTGCATGCATCTTTTTGAATATCGATTTTGCCTCTTTCATCTGCCTCTGTGTGCAAAATGCACGGAGCAGCACATTGAACTCATTGGTTCCGAATTTCCTCCCGACAAATATATGCTTCTCCATCTTCTCAAATGCCTTGAGTGTAGCTTCATAGGTTTGGAATTTAGCAATTCTTGACAGCATGACACTCATAGCCTTCAATGTGAGTAAAGAAGGGTTTCTTTTAGCAATCTCTTCCATCAATTCCCATGCTTTATCAAAATACCGCATTCGTGTAAGGATGTGTAGAGTCTTTTCAAATGCATCAGAAGTTGGATGAACATGAGAGAACTGCAAAGAGAATTTATAGAATTCATAGGCTTTAAGTCCATTGGTGTGGGCTGCAAATAAGCTGCCAAGAACGTTCTCCACAAAGGCAGAGGAAAGTGTATGAGATGGAATATGGCACAGGAGGGTAGGATAAATTGGGGTGTCAGGAAATGGATGATCATTTATGATTCTGGTGATTTTGTCTATTTCTATCTTAGCTTCCTGGAGCAGATGAGACTGGCAGAATGATCTGAAAGCAGTTCGAATCCATATGGCATTTTGATGGAAATTTGTAAGATGCCTGACATCCCTCGGCCTGACAGAAAATATCATAGCCAAAACTAGAGGTTTGCACTCAAGAACCAAGAATTTGCTTCCATCTGAAGGAAGTAACTCTATGGATTCCTCAATTACCTGATTATTCAAGAGAAGGGAGAGATTTAGATACAAAAGCAGAACATCAGATAACAGAAATTTCTGTAAAATATCACATCAAAAGTGATGTTTATCTGTATCAATGCAAGTGTATAAATCCAATAAGACTTTTTAATGGCAAACGGAACCCAGATCCTGAAGAAGGGTTCTGTTTTGGGGTTGCCTTAGCTGCAACACGTCAATTATTATCAATGGTTATGGAGGACCCGGTAATATGAAAAGAATCAATAAGAGATTGCTTCCGGGTGCTTTGCTTTTTCATTTCATTAGCTGGAACTCTTTCCTTGTAGAAGCATCGACACCGCCAAGGGACACTGACATGAAAGAACTGTGACACATTATTTTTCTAAAACTGAGGACATGTTAGAGTACATTAACCAAAATTCATTGTTTATTTATATAATATGAGAATATAATTGATTAAGTAACCTTACTTAACACTAAGACCCTGTTTGGAAAAATAATTTACAAGGTAATTTAAATGAACGGGGGAAGAAGAGAAGTAAATGCAATAGAAGGAAATTGAAGTAAATGAAATAGAATTTACATTGTATTGTTTGCATGTCGAAGGATTTTCCTTATTTAGATGTATGAGTGGAAAATAAAGGAAAGTAAAATTATTATGAGTTATGTTATATTTATACCATAATAAAAAGTTGGTACTCGAAAAAAGAGAGCCCAAAGAATCTACTTGAAACCAACTAGGAAGCGATTTAAAGTAATCGGGGAATAGCTGTACAGGAAATTAATACTAATAAGGAAAGCAATTCACAAAACCTAGAAACAGTAATCCCGTAGAAAATTGAATAATTTCTTCACAGAAAATAGATGAAGTTTTTTAGCAGCAAAAACGGAGAAAATTCCCCTTCTCTCATGTAACAATTGGAAGACAAGGTCTTCGATCTGAGGAAAATTTCTCATGGTGACAAGGTTTTCCGCAAATAAATTTTCCACTGCAGTGAACTTTCTAATGGAAAATCAAACAAATGCACAAAAAATATCCACTGTAGTGACCTCCTTATGCAGCGGCTGAGAGGAATAACTGGGTTGATGTCATGTCCCAGATCTTAAAATTGAATTTATTTTATATTAATTTAATTATTAACTTAAATCAATTTAAATCTATAGACTCGAGAATCAACCAGCAAAATAAAATCCTAAATAAACATCGGACGTAAACCTACAACTCAAATAAATACCAACAATTGTTTCGAAATAAAATATTTGTTGCTTCACTCTCCGCCCCAACTGACCAAATGAGGCTTATTTGACATTAGAAAATGTGATAGATTGATTTTTTTTTTTTTTTTTTCAAAGTACTTAAAAATCTGATTGAAGTTCTCTATATGTTACCAAAAAATATTTCTAACAAGTTTTAATTAAGATTTTCTTTAGAACACTATAAAATTAATTTTGACAAAAATTACAAATAAAAGTGTTTCCCAAAAGCAATTTTTAAATACAAACAAAACCTACGAAATGATAAGACCAGAGCATGCCTTATTTTTTAAGCCTTTACAAATTGTTAAATAGCCCAAAGTTCCCATATTGCTCATAGAAACTGCATTCTCCCGAAAATTAAAAATTAGCTAAACATCCCAAACATTCTATCCCAGGCTCCCAGCGTATACAAAAGTCAATAGAAAATAATAAAATATTTCTGAACATGTTGGACACCGATAGTGTTGGACACCGATATGTTTGGTGCTTGAGAGCTACTCATTGAGGGCTTCAAATAGCAGCACACTATGATGCGATATAAAAAGTGTCTGTGTATAAAAGAACTAACCTTATTCATTTACGTAGAAAGACCAATAGTGGGAAAATTACTTAATTTCTTGTTCTAAATTCCAAGAGAATGCAAAGCAACGTCTCTGCAAGCAGAAATTCCAGGATGGATGACCTAATCTCACCTACTGAAGTCATGGTAAAGTAGCAACAGACTAAATCTCCATTTTCATGTCACTTGCTCAGCTTTCAAATCGATCTCTTATTTCTACAAGCCCAGGACTGCAGAACCCCCCCCCCCCCTTACTATTTTCCTTTGAACGTGTTAATCTATCATGCATTAGAGCAACAAAAGCTCAGACTGGGCTATGCATTACTGAGTTAAAAAAGAGGTTGCATTAGACAAGCGAAAACAATTTGGAAAGAGATTCAGAGACAATAGTTGACAACAACAGAGCTCCCAACCAGTGAAAGATAACCGTTAGCTATGAATTGCGTTCACTCCCACGGAAATTCGGAATTTTTTTTCTCAGTTGATAAGCAAGACATATTAAAGAACAAAATGAAAACTCAAAAATAATGAAGTGTCCGCCTGAAAGAGGCATTTTGACAAACACCTGACAAGCACTTACAAAAACAGCCAGCATAGAAGATTATCGACCGTGCATTTTGTTCTCCATGAATATCGAAACAAAACAACCACAAAAGGAGGAGAAATTAAGAACAAAACAATAATTAAACGCTACCAAACGGGCCCCCTATTTTCTGTCAGTTAAGAACAAAGCAACAAATTAACACCTAAGATGGAGAATCTGAGAGGGACACACAGCGAGTACCTCAGCTTGCGGTGATCAGCAGAGGACAAAAAGACGGGGCCCAAGTCCACCGCTGCAGCACCAATGAACAGCAAATCGCCGGCGAGCATCGAAACTGCAATTAGAAGGGCACCACAAACAAGGGAATATTTTCATCTTTACGTTTTGTACATCGGAAGAATCATTGGCCCCAGGCAAAGCATTCTTATAGCTTCCTAGTTGGGATCTCTAAGTCGAAATGCCATCTAGCTATGGAATTTACAGCACCTCGCCATATTCCGAGTGCAAGTCTAGGACATCATTCAGAGCTGCATTTTTGTGTGCCGCATTTATGGGGTGAACGGGGCCGCAACACGCTCGGACGCGGCAGCCCGTATAAAAATTAATAT
>JAODPA010157076.1:0-14519 GCA_025585075.1 Nepenthes mirabilis
AACAATATTTACTAATATCAATACATAATATTATTTATCATTTATTACTTTAACAAGTCCATAACTAAATAATTTAAGTCGAAACATCGAAGTATTATACAGTCAGAGGATTGAGAAGTAACATTGGCACTTGATTCGTATTAAGTAAGGGCCAAGGGAGAGCCTAAAAAATTTCCTAGGAAGGTTCATCGCAGAAGCCCAGCGGATTTCACATCTCACCGTTGAGGTAAAACTGAACACCTTCATATCTACACTAAAACCAGGCGAGTTCTTTAAGCATCTCACTCATAAGGATCCGGAGACTTTTTGTGAGGCAGAAGCCATTATTAGTGCATATATAGCAGCAGAGGAAACAAATGGAGCAAAGAAGCCAAGTCGTACAGATCACTTGCAGCAGGGACCTTCAAATGGAAGGAAAAGGAATGGAGACCGTTTTGATTTTTGAAACTCGAAAAAACAATCTGGGGTTGAGTTGGGAGCTCGAAGGGAGTTCAAGCATTTAAATCTGACTCCTTTGAATGATTTCCAAACTTTCTTATACAAATTCGAGGAGAAAAATTCCTCATGTGGTCAAAGCCAACCAAAAATCCAGATGGAGGAGATCAATCGAAATACTGTGATCTTTATCGATATCCGGGTCACAACACAGAGGAGTGTTGGAATTTATAAAGGAAGATTGAGAAACTCATCCGAAAGAGACACCTCACCAAATTTTTAAAGAACCTGAGACAGACTCTTGGTGGAATAGGAGATGAAGAGCAGAATCAGCAGTAGCAATAGCATCCGAAGCATAAAGTGGCGGTTGGAGTGGTCAGCATGATATCGACCAAACCATCCAAAAACTGCACTCTCGATCGGCCTAAAGTTGCTATGGATAACAAGAAACCAAGGTTAGAAATTAAGGATGATATAATTAGTTTTGATAAAGGTGACATGTCACATGTACAAATTTTCCATTTAGACTCCTTAGTTGTATTAGCTCTCGTTTTGAATGACAATGTAGAAAACTAACTGAAAAGAGTCTTTATCGATAATAAAGTTCAAATAATTTACTTTACCTCGATGCGTATTTTAAATTGGAGCTAAAAAAGAGTCAACTTAGACGGGTAAGTGGGCCTCTCTACAGATTGGATAATGAACTAATGTCCATCTAAAGAACTATACAATTGGAGGTTGCTTTGGGTCCATACCCCATGACAACCTCTCACACACTCACTTTCTTGGACGTCAATTTGTCTTCCATTTACAACGCCATGTTGGGCTAACATTGCCTGTCAGCCTTCAAAATAGTAACGTCGATCCCACACTTAAAGATAAAATTTACAACACCATACGGTGTTGGAGAAGTCCTAGGTGATCAAGTAATCGGCCGGACGTATTATTTGTCCCAAATCAATCCAATTGCTCCAGATCGGCCAGTTGAGGACTTTGACTATCTAGATGAGGCAACTCTATAATAAGCCCAATACGGTGAGACAACCAATTAGGTCCCTCTAAACCCTAATGATCCGAAAATGTATATACAAGTTGGACGCTTACTTTTTGGATATCTACGAAATCAACTTATTACTTTCTTCCGACAAAATGCAGGTATCTTTGCATGGTCCCCCGCTGACATGCCTGAAATCCCAACAAGATTCATAGTCTACAAGCTAAAACTCAATCTCGATCATAAGCCTGTTAAACAAAAAATGGAGGAGCCACTCGATTGAGAAACTTATTGCATCCGTGATAAAGTAAAGAAGTTGCTAAATGACGGTTTAATAAGAGAAGTCCAGCATCCCGACTGGCTTTCCAATGTAGTAGTTGTGAAAAAGAGTAACAGGAAATGACGGATGTGCGTGAATTTCACCAACGTAAACAAGACCTACCCAAAGAATAGCTATCCATTGCCTAGAATAGATTTGTTGGTGGATTCCACATTAGGATATGAGTTGCTAAGTTTCATGGATGCGTATTCTGAATACAATTAAATCCAGATGAACCCAGAAGATGAATAGCACACTTCCTTTATAACCGACCAAGGTAGATACTGTTACAAGGTTGTACCTTTCGACCTAAACAATATAGGGGCTACCTATCAGTGGCTTGTCAATATTTTATTTGAAACTCAGATCAGTTGAAATATGGAGGTGTACATGGACGATATACTCGTTAAGAATAAAACTACCTGCGACCATATCCGTGATTCAAACGAGACCTTTGAAGTACTCCGAAAGTATCAAATAAAGTTGAATCTGACTAAGTGTGTTTTTGAAATATCTTTTGAAAAATTCTTAGGTTTCATAATTTTCCAACAAAAGATTGAGGCCAATCCGGGGAAGACAAAAGCAATCACAGATATGGCTCCACCTCAGACGGTAAAGGATGTTCAAAGGCTGACCGAAAGACTTGTCGTTTTATCCTAATTCTTGGCAAAGTTGGCTGAAAAATATCTCCCCCTTTTTCAAAGCTTTAAGAGGGACAAAAACAACGGGTTCATTTGGACAACTGACTGCCAGGCTGCCTTATAAGAACTAAAGAACTATTTAGCTAGTTCTACTCTATTGGCTTTGCCAAAATAGGGAGAAGATCTATACATGTATCCAGCAGTGTCATAAGTAGCGTTAAGTTAAGTCTTGATCCAGCAACAATCAGATGTGTAACGACTGGTCTACTATGTCACCAAGACCTTAGCTAACAAAAAAACTCATTATACACACACTGAAAACTCATATTACATAGCCGGTCTACTACGTCAAACTCAGATTTAGCGACAAGAACATATGTAGGTGAAGACCCGTTGGAGGAAGAAGCATCTGATGTCAATTAGCCTCGGGTATGAGTTGCCAAGAGACAAAAGGAAGCACTTCCCAAAGCTGCAATCTTACCAAACATCACCACACGAACATTTCCCATCTTTAAAATGGTGAACCCTACTAACATCTCGAACAACAATCTCTCTACCCACAATGCTTCAAATGAATTTCAAGACAACGTGACAATGTCTGCAAATTCTAAGGTTCTTCACTACCCCAATAACTATTCCAGGAACAGATTTAAGCAACCCATATGCAACTACCAATCTTTCACCATGCTAGAACAGTAGTCTTTCCTTCTCATGTTGCTCTAGTTCATGCAAAACATTGCTGATGTCGGGAACATAACCTCTTCTCCACATCTCTTTATCCAACTCCTACAGTAGATTACCTAGCTGGTCCTTCATAGGAAGGCCGATCTCCCCGAAATAAAATACCTGACTTTCCTTGCCTAGCTCAATACTACTGTAACTTGGTTCTTTCTTAACCTCCATAACTGACATCAACTATCTCACTCTTGATACACTTTCCCACATAACAACACTAGCATCCGTATTAGACAACAGAATGTATGTCGAAGATCTTTAAGACTTAAGCTTAGTAGGTGATCGGCAACTCTTTTCCCCACTCGAGTACATTTATGCTGCTTACAAGCACTTAACAAAGCAGCCCAAGCAGCTTCATCAGGCTCATACGGCATCGTATTCATGAGATTTTTGTTGGGTGGTAACTCCCATGTGAAAGTCCTAATGACCGGAGGGCTTAGACAAACTAATGGATTGCAAAGCGAATAAACAGAAGGAATTTCAGTCAACAAAGTTGACCGAAAATAATTGGATCGGTAACAATGTCTGATCAATATCTTGATTGGCGAGTGGTATAAGTTACCCTACATTGTTGAAAGATCCCTGAAGGATTGCCGATCGATCTCCTAAGGGAATGGCGGACATGTGGAAAGGACGGTCAACGGGTGTTGACCAGTCTTGTGAAGAATGCGGGCGTTGGAATGTTGGTCGTCCGTCAGAAAATCTAGAATGGTGTTAGCTTAGAAGATCTTCTGAGCATGTGATCTCAAATAATTTTAGAGTAACCGTTTTTATACAGAGTATATTCATATTATTGGTAATGACAGATTTTGTCGAAAAATAAAGAATATTCCTCTCATTTGCTGAATATTGGCATCTGTTATTTTAAGGGTGCGTGAAGGGAAGAAAATGGTGACAGTGAGAATGAAAGATAGGAAACAAAAGAGAGAGAGTTGTGAGCAAAACGAAGTGTGTTTTTGTATTACTTGTGCTCTGTTCTTCGGTCTTCTTTCTCTTGTGCAAGTATAATTGTGGGATATTATTCCCAACCTCCACATAGTAAAATTGGTTCATGGATAAATATTCTGTGGTTTTTTCCTTACTTGATAAGGTTTTTTACATAAAAATTCACGCGTTAATCTTCTTCTTCTTCATTCCTTTACTGTGTTTATTTGTGTGTGGAGTCTAACATCCCATTGTCTGCCCGATCACGTCTCTTTTGAGACAACAAGTGGTATCAGAATCAGGTTGAGAATTTAGTCTAAATGGCGTCGTCGTCTTCAAAGAACTTGCTGTTTAGCGTAGAGCAATTCAACGGGTAGAGTAATTTTATTCTCTGGTAAGAAAGGGTGAAGAACATTCTGACCAGAGAAGGAACAATAAAAGCGTTGAAGAAGAAGGAAGAGAAGTCGGAGAGCTTGTCCGAGGAGGAGTGGCAAGATAAAAGAGATCTTGCCAATTGCACTATTAAATTATGCCTAGTGGACAACACGCTCCAAGAGGTCCTTGACCTGACTGATTCGGCAGAGGTTTGGGAGAAGTTGGAGAGCCGATATAAGTTCAAGTCCCTGACAGCCAAGCTGCACGTGAAAAAGTAGTTCTATAGCCTGTGGTTATTGGAAGGAGGAAGTTTTGAAAAACATTTGAACGAGTTTATTCGAATTATGACACAGATGGTAGCCCTTAACAAGAAGATTTAAGAGGAGGACAAGGCATTGGTTTTGCTTGCGTTTTTGCCAACTTTTTATGACCATATTGTCACTACGCTATTGTTTGGGAAAGACAATCTCAAATTGGACGATGTCATTGCTTCCTTATTCATGAATGAGTCAAGGCGGTCATAAGGGGTTTCAAAGTCCTCATATTCTGATGTACTTATGACCGAGTCTAGGGGAAGGAATAGAGAACGCAGCCAGAAGTTTGGAGAGAAAGGCCGCAGTAAATCTCGATCAATGTATTAAAACCCTGAATATCACTACTGTGGTAAAAGGGGACACATCAAGAAGCAATACCTCAAGTGAAAAAGTGAGAACGTGGAGAAAGAGAAAGAAAAAAGAGACAAGGTGAAGAGAAATCCTCAATCTCAGTGGTCACAGAAGGCGATCTCTTCTTGACATGTGAAGAGAACGTGGTAAGCTTGACGGACGAGGAGTCAGGCTGGGTAAGTGACTATGGTACTTACCCATGTCACGTCTAAAAGGGGATTGTTCACATCCTATACTCTAGAAGATTTTGGAGTGATAAGGATGGGCAATGAAGGAATTTCCCAAATTACTAATAGCGGTGACGTTGTGTTGGTCACCAATAATGGGACGAAGATGATGTTAAAGAATGTTTGACATATTCCTGACATCTGACTCAATATCATTTCAGCCAATCGGTTGGATGACGAAGGTGAGTGAAAATTGACCAAAGGGTCTCTTGTTGTGGCAAGAGGAAAAAAGTGCTCCAGCCTATACAAAATGAATGTATCTGCAACGGCCGAAGATGTGATTACTGCAATCAGTAAGGAGTCTGAAAACTTGTGGCATCGAAGGTTGGGCCACATAAGTGAACATGGACTATCTTATTTAGCCAGGAAGGGTCTTATTTCGGGACTGAAGGAGGAGGAACTGAGGACGTGTCCCCACTGCATGGCCGGCAAATAAAAAAGAGTCTCATTTCATGGAGACTCGTCCGCTCCAAAGGCAAACTTACTCGATCTTGTACACACAGATGTGTGTGGACCTTTCAGGGAGAAGTCGTTTGGTGGAGTACAGTATTTCATTTCTTTTATTGACGATTGTTTCAGAAAATTGTGAGTCTACCCACTGAAAACCAAGGACCAAGTTCTCGATATATTTGAGCAGTTTCATACTCTTGTTGAGCGTTAGATGGGGAAGAAGCCGAAGGTCATTCGAAGTGATAATGGCGGCGAGTACATAGGGCCTTTTGATGCCTATTACCAATTACATGGTATTAGACATCAAAAGACGCCATCAAAAACACCATAGTTGAATGGAGTGGCCGAGCGGATAAATCGCACACTTCTGGAGAGAGTACGGTGCATGCTTTCTGAAGCTAAGCTTTTCGCACACTTTTAGGCCGAAGTACTGAAGACAGCAACCCACGTCATAAATAGGTTGACCAGTAAACCCTTATAGGAAGAAGTGTCGGAGAAAATTTGGTCGGATAAGGAGTCATCCTATGATTATCTACGGGTATTTGGTTGTAAAGCCTTTGTCATATTCCAAAGGATAAAATGATCAAATTAGAGCCAAAGACAATGTAGTGCGTCTTTCTGGGATATGGGAAATATGAGTCGGGTTACAGATTTTATGACCTAACTGAGAGAAGGCTTATCCGATCGAAAGATATGACTTTCGTTGAGAATGAAACGATTGAGGATACTAGCAGGAAGACCAACTCTGATGTTGCTCGAACGGACAAAGTGAGAGTTAAAATTGTCCATCCAGTGCCTCTGGAGGATGAGAACAATGGTCCTGAAGTGGCCGAGGAGAATGGTGAGACGGTCCTAGCACCTGATGAAGACCAAAATGAAGTTATTTCTGAACCGGCCAAAGATGTTCTTGTCAGATGATCCTCACGAAACAGACGGTCATCTGTCCGTTTGTCACCTAGTGAGTATGTTATGCTCACTGATACTGGAGAGCCTGAGACTTATAAAGAGGCTATGGAGGACGAGAGTAAGGAGAAATGGCTGGAAGTTATGAAGGATGAAATGTGTTCTCTTCATGAAAATCAAACATTTGATTTAGCCAAGCTTCCTTAGGGGAAGAGAGCTCTAAAGAACAAGTGGGTCTTTCGACTGAAGACATCCAAGGATACTATGCAGCCGAGATATAGGGTGCTGCTAGTGGTAAAAGGCTTTAGTCAACAAAAGGGAGTTGACTTTGATGAGATTTTTGCTCTAGTGGTGAAGATGTCTTCCATAAGAATTGTGTTAGGATTGGCAACCGTCCAAAATCTGGAAGTGGAGCAGATGGATGTCCGGACAGTTTTCCTCCATGGTAAACTAGAAGAAGAAATTTACATGGAATAGCCGGAAGGGTTCGAGGTTAAGGGGAAGGAGCAACTCGTCTGTCATCTAAGGAAGAATTTGTATGGGTTGAAACAAACTCCAAGATAGTGGTACAAAAAGTTCGAGTCGGTCATGATCAGTTAAAGGTACCAGCGGACTACTTGTGATCACTGTGTATTCACACAGAGGTTTTCCGAAGATGATTTTGTTATCATTCTATTGTACTTGGATGACATGTTGATTGTTGGACGAAATGCTGCTCGGATAAAGAAGTTGAGAGAGCAACTTGGAGGGTCTTTTGCCATGAAAGACATCGGACCAGTGAAGCAGATTCTTGGCGTTAGAATTATTCGCGATCGGGAGGTATGGAGACTATGGTTGTCCCAGGAAAGTTACATTGAGAATGTGCTCCAACACTTCAACATGGATAAGTCCAAACCTGTCAGCACTCCACTGGTAAACCACCACAGGCTGAGTAGTCATCAGTGTCCATCCTTGGACAAAGAAAAGATATACATGAGAGGCGTTCCCTATTCCTCAGCTATGGGAAGCCTGATGTATGTCCTAGTATGCACAAGGCCAAACTTAGCGCATGCTGTGGGTACAGTTATCTGTTTTTTTATCAAACCTAGGAAAGGAATACTGGTTTGCGGTTAAGTGGATCATGAGATACATCTGAGAAACTTTCAATAAGTGCTTGTGTCTTGGAAGTGTCTTGGAAGTGACGAGCCTCAATTGGTGGGCTACTCGGATGCTAACATGGCTGGAGACATTGATAGTCGTAAGTCCACTTCAGGATACTTAGTAAAATTTGTTGGAGGTGCAGTTTCCTGACAATTTAAGTTGTAGAAGTGCATCGCCCTTTCTACTACAGAGGTCGAGTACATTGTCTTGACAGAAGCTTGTAAAGAGATGTTGTGGATGAAGAAGTTCATTCAAGAATTGGGCCTCAGACAAGAAAAGTATACAATACTTTGTGATAGTAAGAATGTCATACATCTCTACAAGAACTCTTCATTTCATTGTTGATCGAAGTATATCGATATTCGATATCATTGGGTGAGAGATGTGCTTGAAGCTGGTCTACTGTCACTAGAGAAGATTGGCACTGAAGAGAATGAGGTGGACATAATGACCAAAATTTTACCAAGAGGAAAGAATGAAGCTTGCTGTAAACTGGCTGGGTTGATGGACTTAACTTTCCCATAGTCGTGAGGGGAAGTTTGTTGGGAGGTTACTCCCATGTGAAAGTCCTAATGACCGGAGGACTCAGACGAAGTTAATGGACTGCGAAGCGAATAAACAGAAGAAATTCCGGTCAACAAAGTTGACCGAAAATAATTAGACGGGTAACAATATCTAGTCAATATGTTGACCGGCGAGTGACATAAACTGTCATGCATTGTCGAAAAATCCCTGAAAGACTGCAGATCGATCTTCTAAGGGATTGGCGGTCATGTGGAAAGGACGGTCAACGGGTATTGACCGGTCTTGTGAAGAACGCGGACATTGGAATGTTGGCTGTCCGTTAGGAAATCCAGAATTGTGCCAACTCATAAGATCTCCTGAGCATATGTGATCTCAGACGATTTTGTAGGAACCGTTTTTGTACAGAGCATATTTATATTATTGATAATGACAGATTTTGTCCGGGAATAAAGAATATTCCTCTCATTTGCTGAAATTGGCGTCTGTTATTTTAAGGGTGCGTGAAGGGAAGAAAATGGTGACAGTGAGAGAGAGTTGTGAGCAAAACGAAGTTTGTTTTTGTATTACTTGTACTATGTTCTTCGATCTTCTTTCTCTTGTGCTAGTATATTTGTGGGATATTATTCCCAACCTCTACATAGCGAAATCGATTCGTGGACGAATGTCCCGTGGTTTTTCCCTTACTTAACAAGGGTTTTTCACGTAAAAATTCACGTGTTTATCATCTTCTTCTTCATTTTTTTGCCGTGTCTAATTGTGTGTGGAGTCCGACGTCTTGCTGTCCGCCCGATCATGTCTCTTTTGAGACAACAATTTTCAGCCTCATCAAGGTGAGCAGATCGACTGAGAAGATCCAAGAGGCATGTATAGTGCTGCAGAGATGGTCTAATTCCATAATCTTCCTCCATTGAACCAAAGAAATGCCTCCCCTCGCTAACTAACCCAACATGACTGCAGGCATAAATCAATCCAAAAAATGTCACTTCATTGGGTTTTATACCAGCCAACTCCATCTCCTCGTACAAAGATAATGCTTCCTCAGCTTGCCCGTGTTGAGCAGTCCCAACTATAATCGATGTCCAAGAAACTACATCTCGACGGGACATGTTACAGAAAACGTCTTTTGCTGCTAAAATGTCACAGCATCTGGCATACATATCTACGAGAGCATTGGCAATGAACAAGTTATCTTCAAGGTCAAGGACTATAATTAACGAATGAACTTGGTTCCCAAGCTCCAATGTCGCTATATTAGCACATGCGCCAGCAATGCTTGAAAGAATGAACGGGTCAACTTGATCACCTCCATCTCTTCTCATGTCCATAAACATGTTGAAAGCATCGATCATCTGACCACTTTGCACCAATCCAGATATCAAAGCGCTCCAAGATAACAAATTCTTCTCAGGCATTCTCCAGAAAAGCTCAATTGCATCCAATGTCCTACCACTCCGAGCATACCCCAAAATCATAACAGTCCAAGAAATCAAATTTTTTGAACCAATAGAATTGGAAACCAATCTGGCACCAACGGGCACTCCACACTTAGAATACATATCAACAAGTGATGACTTAACTACAACGTCATCAAAAAAAGGCGAAACAACAAAGTGGGCATGCAATTGCTTCCCTAGCCAAACATTACCCACGTTAGCACAGGCCTTTAACGAGGCTAGCTACCACAAAATGATCCGGCCGTAATCCGTCAAGTGACCACATCTTTGGGATGATAGCAATGGATTTATCCGAAAGGCCGGCACAGTTGTAGGTGGTGAGAACTGAAGCCCAAGAGATACAGTCCCTATGCAGCATTTCATCAAACACTTGCAAGGCATGATCAAGAAGGCCGCATTTTCCATACATGTTAATGAGGGTGTTGGGCAGAGGCCCATAGCGTTCAAGACCAAATCTAATGATCTGAGCATGGATCATTTTTCCTTGAGATTGTGTCTGCCGTTTGGAACAGACGACTGGTTGATAAAGATAGTGTGAGCAACGCATTCATGTCAAATTTCAAAGAACCAGGAGCCAGTATTCCTCTCAGCATAACCAATTGTCAGTTTGATTTAGATGGCAGTCGATTATAGGTTGCTATGACAACTGAGATATACCAAAATTTCATAATTGATGGGTCTAACAACTATGGATTCAATGGGCCAGGCCTCGTAACAAGCCCACAATCTATTATAATCATTTCAAAGTAAAAGTCCCACATTGTTTTGGAAGAACAGTGTATTTCACTATAAAAGTAAGTACCCTCAAATTTTGAAGGACAAGTTGGAGAAGCCCGAAGAAGCTCAAAAAGCTCCATGAGGCTCCAAATGGCTTGGGGAAGGGTGTAACCGTTACTAGCCAATCTGCAACGAGAGTGGGCTGGCGGTCAGGAGGCTACCAACCCTCTTCCCGCCAGCAGGCTCTCAATGCTAGCGGCCTTTCACCGCCAGGAGACTCTCAATGCTAGCGGCCTTTCACAGCCAGGAGGCTCTCAGCCCTCCTCCAGTCCGGAGGCCAGTGGCCTTCCGTCGCCATGAAGCTCTCTTAGCCCTCTTCCAATCCGGAGGCATCAGCTTTCTGCCACCGGGGGCTCTCAGCCCTTCGTCCTGGAGCCACGAGCCCTTCACGGGCGCACCTCTAAGCCGCCCCTGTGTCGGGCATATTCATGGAGCTCAAGCCTCCCAATATATCCCTCTTACACTCCCCTTATCGCTGCATCTTTGCATTCCCGCCATGTTTACCTTTAAACATGTATTCCTCCGTTTATTGCGGAAGATTTCTAACTTGAGGACCTCTTATTTGTGATTTGTGTTGTGCAGATTCCAAGTTATCAGCAACGAAGACCGGTACCGATCCAGATCGACTCGCAGTGAAAGATTGGAAGGCTCCATAACAATAAGTGGGGATATGGAACGCAACATTAGCGCCATCTGTGAAAACGCGATGAAAAGTCTAGCTTCTCCCCTCAACACTCGAGTTTCATCCAGATCCCTCACTAGGTAACCATACCTCGGGGCTCCATCCTTAACTTCAAGATGGGTAGAGAAGATTGGCACCCCGAGTGCAGGCTATTTCCTCATATGGAGAGAAGTCACTCGTGGCAACGACCTCTCACCGGGTAGCCATGAGGACGGACAATCGACCCTGAGCGTCCAAACACTCACTATATAGTCAGATACTTTGGATTCATGTTCCCAGACCGTCTGCACTGGTTAGAAGATGTAACACTGGGGGCTTCGCCCATTGGCTTTCAAGCAATCCGAGAAAGTTAGCATCCTCAGAGAATTAATCGGCTTGACGACCTTAGGATCCAAGTGGCCCCCAGTACCTATCTCATCGGCCCAACAACCTTGGTATTCAGGAGTATCTGAGCGACAGGCCCACTCCTAGAGAAGTGATCGATCCGGTTCCAAGGAGCCAGGCCGGGCAGTAAAGCTTCCCTCAAAACTTAAGCTTCGCTTCTGTCCTTCGCTCTTCAACTAAATAGATCGTCTCGAAGCCCTACAGAATGCAAAGGCTCTACAGCACTCCATCTCTCATTCGGCCAGCCTATAGCAGTTTTTCGAACTGAGGAGCTTTCCGGTGTTCTAGTCAAACTGAGGAATATTCCAATATTCCAATTGGATTGAGGAGCATTCCGGCTCTCCAACTAGTCACCTTCGTTGCCAGACCTCCTTTGGCCTGCTGGAGCTCATCGCCGTCAGACTCTCAGGCCTGCTGGAACTCATTGTCAGATTTTCTCTGGCCTGTCGGAGTTCCTTGCTGCCAGATCTCTCTGGCCAGCCGTAACTCTTGCCGCTGGATCTTCTCTGACCAGTCAGAGCTCTCGTCGTCAAATCTTCTCTGGCCTGTCGGAGCTCTCACCGCTAGATCTTCTCTGGCTTATCGGAGCTTCTCGTTGCTAGATATCCTTGGCCAGCCGGAGCTCTTGCCGCCAGATCTTCTCCGGCCTGATCTTCACCACTCAACATCGCTCCAGTCAACAGGCCGATCTTGCTGCAACCTGTTGCACGGCAGCAGACCCTGTAAAAGTTATGGCAAAACATGCAATGGGGGCCGACGTGCCCAACCCACTGCCCATTGCACTGTAGAAAACATCATCCAGCCAAGCGTTGCACTGGTCCGGGTCACCTGAGACAATATCAGCCGACAACAGGACTCGAACCACTGGCCAACAGGCTACCTAGCACGGCAGCAGCACGCTGCCCATCCAATTCATGGCAAAGGACCAAATCCCACGGAACATAGGGGCCATAGGCCAAAGCGCCTGCCAAAATGCCCTGACGACCCTCTGAAGCGGTACACGCAGACCATGCAATCAGAGCCTTAGGTAGGTCCCAAGGGCATAGTACGTCGTTCGCCGACAAACACCTACGAAAATTCCACGCCGAATCCAGGTAAGTCTTGCATACATTATACCACTTGCTTAAATCATATTTTCGTTAATAGGATAGAAATATTATCTGCTCATATGAGTAATTACATAACACTGCATAAAATCATACGACCTAGACTGTCCCTAAGTCGGGCAGGTTTTCATCTACTCATAACTAAATATTGGTCATCCAGGCAGCCGATAAGCGGTCGTAACTAAACCCTGATCATTCAGGCAGCCCATAAGCGGTCATAACTAAATCCTAGTCATTCAGGTGACCCACAAGCGGTCGAATCAAACACTGGTTATCCAGGTGGCCCATGAACGATTGAATCAAACCTCAATCCCATGACCGAGCGGCCCATGTGCGGCCAAACTGAAAATCTTAGGGGGCTTTTAGCATGTGTGCGGTGACCTCCTCCCGAATGAGATAGCACCATGAGTCAACGACGGTCGGCGGATTAGGACCAGACGCATGAAGACTACGACATCCTCAAGTAGGATCGAGTATTGACGGTACATGCTGGTGACAGCCTAGGCTAGCAAAAGCCCGGTAACGATAGCTTCAAAGCTTAGCCGACAATCTTATCTTTTCAGCCCCATGACCTCCTCTTGGCAGGGGCGAGCGCAACCAACCAGACACGTTCGTCCAAGGCCAGAAGGCTTAGATGACAACCGCGTCTCCTGAGGGCCATGACTTCCCTTCACGGGAACGATCGAAATCCAGCGCAAATCATCGCCAGCAGCCTTAACACTCCACTAGAAAGCAAAGAGGCATCCTCGAAGAGGGAGTCACTGAGATCGGGATCCCAAGCTTGGCCGTGGTCACGGTATTGAGCCATCTGCTCGACCCAAGAGCCAAAGCATCCCCAGTTCTAACAATTGAGCTTTCTGGGGGCTCCTCACTCCGAGTCTCATTGCCTGACTCAGTACTAGTAATGCACGATGAGAAGAACCCTTCCAGGGAATGCAAGGCGCATCTTATTGTCACAGCTCGAACGATCAGCTATCTTAATGCAAGTCGCCTCCCGACCTCTCGAAGCGCATCCTTACAACGAGGAGATCTAATCTCGAGCTTGAGATCTTTCCTCTGCACGCTTCTAGATCTTGCCTGAGACTCGGATGGCTCGCGGTCGGCACCGGTCAACAAAGATTTCCAGCACTGAACTGCTCTCCGGATTCAAGTACTTCGCCATCAACGGATCCAGTCAACAAAGATTTCTGGCTCCACACTATTCTCCGGATTTGAGCACTTCGCCGGTCAACGGATTCAGTCAACAAAGATTTTCGACTCCGAAGTGTTCTCCGGATTCGAGTACTTCATTGGTCAATGGATTCAGTCAACAAAGATTTTCGGCTCAAAACTACTATCCAGATTCGAGTACTTCACCGGTCAACGGATCTGGTCAACAAAAATTTCCAGCTCTAGACTGCTCTTTTGATTCAAGCACTTCGCCGGTCAACGAATTCGGTTAACAAAAATTTTTTACTCTACACAACTTTCTGGATTCAAGCAGCTTGTCGATCAACAGATTTGGCCAAAAAAAATTCTTGGCTCTGTTCCGCTCTCTGAATCAAGTGATGCGGTCAACCATCAATCCAGTTCCATCCTCTTTCCAGAGTCAAGCTATCCCGCCAATGAATTCAGGTAAGACTTGAGGGGACAATATGACCAATCTCGTCCCATCATAAACATGCCAGAAGCAAAAAATTCGATCCACCAGTATGGGGGGATAGTGATGGGTTTAGTAACTATATGTAACGACTCGAGCTCGGACCCTCGAACCCGACCCGGACTGTCACGGTTAAATTTTCGA
>JAODPA010157087.1:0-14516 GCA_025585075.1 Nepenthes mirabilis
CTTTATTTTTTGTTGTTTCTGATGCATCCTGGATGCAAGTTTCGAACAGATTCGGGTTGACCTGTACGTTTGATTCTGGTGTTCGACCTTTGAGTTTTGGATCCTGCACACCATAACTTTAAATAAGAGGTCAGTTGACGGCGAGATTTGGTCCCATCGAAAACACTCTGACGCTCAAGTCAGTAAGTAACTTTCTGAGAATAGGTGATAAATGCAGAGAATACCGAAAGAAATGTTGGGAGTGTGTTTATGGATTTAGGTGAGGGTGCACTCGTAGAGAGAGTAGCTTTGGATGCTTGTGGAGAGCAGTTTCTCTACGTACTGAGCTTGCAGGAAGCTTGTGACAGAGAGACGGAGAGTGAGAGTGTTGGAATGCTCGAGAGTTTAGAAGGTTTCTGAGAGCTTGGGTTTGCTTGAGGGCGTTTAGTGGGCAAGAGAAAGTGAGCCTCTAAAGTGAGTTTCCATGGCCTTTTATAGCCATGGCCCTGAATTGGCTTCTTCTCGGAATGTGCTATGACTTTGGAAGATTACTGTTACAGGGGAGATTGCCTTCTTTAAAGATATGAAAAATCAGGGCAGGAGATCGTTGAGGCATGCGTGGGCCGTCTTTGACTTGGGCCGCATTTATTTTGGGCTTCAGCCGGCCCACTTGCGTTTTTTCGATGAATGTTTTCATTGACCTTCCAAAGCGCGACTGGGCTTTTGCTTGATTTGGGCCACTTACTCCTTTTTTGGCCGGTCCATTTCTGACGTCTGCATCACTAGCCCCCCATGCCGGTGGACTGGGCTTCTGGCCTCTAGCATGTCATGATGGGATGCGTTTTTGCTACGTTGTCCCTTCAGCTTGTCCTAAGTTTTTTCCTACCTGTTGTTGTAGGTGTGATTCCCTTTTCCTCATCTCTGGGCTTGTTGCCTGCCTTGCTTGGACTCAACAGACGGAGTGGGTGAGGTTGTTGATCGGATTCGCTGACTGTGGTGCTTGAATCCGGGGGCAGACCTGGAAGAGTATTGACCGGATTCATTGACCGCTCTGCTGGAATCCGGAGAGCTATGCCGCAGAGAAAAAGTTGACTAGATTTGTTGTCCGTTATATCAGAATTCGGAGAATTATGCTGAAGAGAGCGTTGACCAAATTCGTTGACCGCCTCACCAAGATCCAGGGAATCATGTTGAAGAGATTGTTGACCGGATTTGTCGATCGTCATGTTAAGATTCGGAGAATTGGTGTAGATTGAATCAACGCATCATTTTATTATTCCACTGGTCAGGTAATCAGAAAGTTTGTAGAACCTCTTCAGTACTCTGCAACGTGTTATCATGCAGTGAATTTATAATCTCGGTAATTAATTCACCAGAAGATCCGATTTGACAGCTCCCTCTCTAGAAACGTCACATGTCCGATGCACTGCCTTACTCTAACGGTTGCAAACTTTATAAAAATTGTGCGTTAATTCAAATTTTCCACGCTTTTCTTCTCAAAATTTCTTAGTCCTTGTCTCCTCCTCTGGCTTCTGATCTCGGCTCCTTCCATTTTCAAAATTGCCTCAATCATGTCTACTAGTGAGGTGAGGGAATTGTACATCGAGTTCAACATTCCCCCTCAGATTATGTTCTTGATGCCCACTAAGCAGGACAGAGCCTGCTCTCTCCCAAATGGCTGCATTATTGTGTATGAGGCGCACCTGAGGAGTGGGCTTCACCTCCCTGTACTAGAGTTACTTTGCATTTTTACGGTATTCGATGTTCCTATCGTACGGCTTCAGGCGAATGCCATACGATTTCTTTGTTTGTTATGTATTTTTCTCCGCTACCATTCACGGATGTTGACGGTGGAGGCTGTTAGGGTGATATTTCGGTTGATCAAGAGTGGGGACTGGATCTCTTTTTCTCCTCGGGAGCTATACATCAGCACCGCTATCTATGATTCTCTCAAGAACTAGAAGGATCGTTTCTTCTTTGTTCACGTTGCTGACAATTGATCCTTGTCATGGGATTGGGGTAAAGTTCCTGATAGCCTCACTGGGAGGCCCACGAAGGAAGAGGTGGAGGCAGTGGAGCCAATACTGCAGTTGGTGAAGGAGCATCTCTCCGAGTTCAGGAGGGATCACTTGGTCTTATGGCAGGAAGCCAGGAGAGCTCATTGGGGGCCTTCTTCATCTGTCCAGAAGATTAGACCTCCACCGCCGGCGTGTCGCAGCGCAAGAGGAAGGCCGGCACTCTCACTATTGGCGTGGCCAGCGTTTCCGTGATCGGTGATGCTCCCCGTAGCCTAGGGAAGAAGAGGGTCTTTCCAACTGAGCATACTTCCTCATCTTCCACGAAGTCGGACTATCGAATGGTCGGGTGACTTGCTTGGACTAGGGAATGCTCCAAAGTTGAGGCTTCTGTGGAGGATTTTGAGGCCATTGTGTGAGGTGTCACAGGAGCTGCCGTCATTGAGTTATCGCTGCCGGGTGACTTGGCGGCGCCTACTGCACCAGTGGAGTCGCTGTTTGAAGCTGTCGGGCTAGAGGAGTTAACTGCGGTATGGGAGAGTTAGCTGCGGGATTACTTATTGAGGCGGTTGACATCTTTACAAAGCCTGCACAGGAGGTTGTTGCTTCTATTTTCCTGGACATCGTGCCGTTGGAGCCCGTCGGTGAAGCCACTATGGAGCGGTCTCAGGAGGAGGCCGTTCCAAGTTTTCCTCCGGCAGGTCCTGAGTCATAAAGCCGATCAAGAAGGAAGCAATGAAGAGTCTTCGGGGTAACTTTTTGAAGCTCTCATTTTCTTATTCCTTTGCTGTTATTGCCTAACTTATTTGGTTTCTTGTAAGAGGACAAGATTTTGGACACAGTGCGCAATGGATTGTGCCAAAGTGATGCTGTAATCGGAGACCATGATGAGGAGATTTTTGAGCTAGAGGAGTAGATGGGCTAGCTGAGCGCCCAAGTCGAGAAACACCAGGAGGAGGCCGCCTTCCAATATGAGTTGTCTGAGCTGAGAGCACAATATGTAAGATTGGAAGAGGACTGCCCGGGCGTAGGCGCTCGTGGGTAGGATAGCTTTTTTTTTTTGGTAAGTAACGTGGGTAGGATAGCATTGTTAGAGAACGAGCTATCCACTCATCTGCGTCCTTAGGAGGTCACTCAGGCGATGTGGGCCAAGCTCTGGGAAGGTGTTAACATTTGTTGCCATTTTGTCAAGGTTGTGAATCCTGATTTTTCTATCGGTGTCCTTGACCTTTCAAACCGTGCCACCCAGTGGCGTGAGGACCTGGTAGACTTTTCTCAGGCCGCCTAGGAGCCTTTCTTATGTCCTCTTGAGAGCTCTACTCCACAACTGTGATTTTTGTACTTTTGTTCTTCGTTGTAATTTGTAAATAAAGCTTTGTTAATAAAATACCAATTTTGTTGACGTCTCGTATTTTCTGACTTTATCCTGCTTTCTCTTTAGTCGTTTATTCTTTGCACTGGCTGGCCAACTTAGTGTACTTTTTACTGGGTAGCCGGTCGCAATGCTATCGTCGCAGTCTAGCTGCTCGGACACGTGTCCTGCGCTCTCAGATGGACCTAAGTCCTCGAGGAGTCATTAGGGTAAGTCGTTGTATCACGACATCTTCACACTTGGTTTAACAAGTTTAGCTTTCGCATTAGGTGGTGTTGCCCATATATGCCTCTAGTCGGCCAGCTTTTAGTCAGAACACTTTACCCCTGATTTGTCAACTGTTGTAGACTGACTACGCTATCTCCTCCTGGAGGAGGTTGTCACGCGTGTCGTTTAAGCCCCCTAAGGTTTTGCATTAGACCGCGAATGAGCCACTTGGATGATCAAGGTTTAATTTGACCGCTTACGGGCCGCTTGAATGACCAATGTTTAATTCGACTGCTTACGGGCCGCTTAGATGACCATGGTCTAATTGCAAGCGAATGAAAATTCGCCGAGCGTAGGGGCAGTCAAGATGGTTTATTTTGTACAATTTGCGAGCAAGTATTTATATGAAAAAAGAAAAAAAAAATGAAAGAGAAATATGGAACAATGCAACTGAGAAAGAATTTTTTTTATTACTCATAATGAATGTTACAAGCATGCTCCACATCAAACAAATGACCTATCTAGATCTTCACTGGTAGTAGCGCTTCAGGTGGACCGCGTTTCATGTCCGCTGGACCTACTTGTCGTTCTAGGTTCGAAGCTTGTATGCTCCATTCTGCAGGACGGTTGAGACTAGGAATGAGTCTTCTCAATTCGGGGAAAGCTTGTTTTGGTTGGTTGTCTTGCCCGTAGCCTTTATGTTTTGCAAAACCAGGTCTCCAACTTCGAATGGTCGCGCTTTTACTTTCTTGTTATAATAGCAAGTGATTTGTTGTTGGTAGACGACTGTGCGCATCCTGGCTGCGTCGCGGGTTTCCTCTAGCAGATCTAAGTGCTTCCTGATCTTTTGGGAGTTGTCAAGTGAATTGAATGCTTCGACCTTGAGGCTTAGGAGCCCGATCTCTGCCGGTATTACAACCTTAATCCCATAACAAAGGCTGAAGGGTGTGTCGCAAGTTCGTTCCTTAGGAGTTGTTCGGTATGACTATAGCACGGAGGGCAGTTTGTCGACCTAAGAGCCCCTTGCTTCCTCCAGCTTGGTCTTTAGACCATGGAGCAACATACAGTTGGTGACTTTTACTTACCTGTTCGCTTGGAGAACACTATCAAAGTGTGGATCAATTTGATGCCTAGACTGCCGAAATACTTGGTGAAGTATTTTTTCAAAAATTAGGTTCCGTTGTCAGTCACGATGATCTCGGGAACGCCAAATCTGCTCACTATGCGCTGGCGGATGAATTAGAGGGTGTTGTACCCTGTGATCTTGGCCAGCGGGGGGCTTCAACCCATTTGGTGAAGTAGTCTATGACCGTGACGATGAACTTTCTTTACCCGGTTGCGATGGAAAATGAGCTTAGAATATTGAGCCCTCATTGTGCGAAATGCCAATGAGCTTGGAGAGATCTCAACTCCGCGGGCTGTTGGTGGTGAAGATTGCAATGGAGTTGGCAATTTTCACACTTTTCTATGAACTCTAGGGCGTCCTTCCTCATTGTGGGCCAGTAATATCCCTGGCGCATGACTTTGAACACTAGGTTCTTGCCGCCGATGTGTGATCTATAGATCCCGAGGTGGACTTCGCTTAAAGCGTAGTTGACTTCCTCAGGGGTAAGACCCGGAGGTACAGAGTCAAGTGTCCTCAGTGATATAGCCTTTCGTCAACTATAGTGTACCAGCCGGCCGTCTTCTTGATCCGCTTGGCCTTGTTCACGTTCTATGGCAGTGTTTTGTCTGCCAGCTAGCTCCAGTACGGAGTGATCCAGTTTTCGACGTTGGTGACTTGGATCGCTTCCTATTTCTCTACGTTGGGTGTGTTCAAAACTTTCATCATGTCCTTCGAGTACTATTCTGGATTTTCGACCTCCTCTACTGGAAGCTTAAAGGGTGTTGTACCTTTTGGTTCTTAGTTCTTAGGACGTTGACAGGCTCAGCTTATCAAATTTCTGGATCGTGTCCTATGCCTTAGCCTACTATCTAGCAAAGAGAGGTTTGCACACCTCGAAGCTCCCGTTGGTCTGGTTAGCGACTAGTCTTGAGTCGATGTAGACGGTAAGTCGCTTAGCTGAGCCCTTTTTGGCTAGTCGCAATCCGGCCAATAGGGCTTCATACTTGGTAACGTTATTAGTGGCTGAAAAATCGAGTTTAAGGAAGTATTTCGCCTCAAACTTGTTTGGGGTCCTTAGGACCACTTCGACACTGCTGCTTGAGTTGGTAGATGAACCGTTCAAGTTGAGGACCCATTCTGGCTCTTTTGGGTGGTGATCTGCATCCTCAGTGGGTTGTTCATCGACGATTGGGGTCATGGTCTTGACGATGAAGTCGGCCAGGGCCTGCCCCTCGATGGTTGGCTCGGGCCGAAACTTAATATCGAATTCTCCCAACTCGATGACTCATTTAACCAGCCGTCTGAAAACATCAAGCTTCTGAAGGATAACCTTCAACTGCTAGTCGGTCAGGACGACCACGTTACGAGCTTGGAAATATTGTCTCAATTTTCGGGTTGAGAAGACAAGTGCCAGAGTAAGCTTCTCAGCGCACGTGTAGCGTGTCCCTATGCCGGTCAACGTCTTGCTCATGTACTAGACCGGCCGCTGCACATCTAAGTCTTGGAGTATTAGAACGGAGCTAAGAGCCACTTCCAATACCGCTAGGTAGAGGTACAGCTCTTCCCCGTCTCTTGGTGACATCAGCAATGGTGGACTGGTCAGATACTACTTCAACTCATCGAAAGCGGCCTAGCACTCTGTAGTCCACTGGAAGCTGCTCGCTTTTGTCCCCTTCAGAGGCTTGAAGAAAGGCTGATGCTTGTCGCTTGACTTTGCCAAGAAGCTGGACAGTATTGCTAGTCTGTTGGTCAGCCGCTAGATATCCGTGACGTTCCATGGTGGAGACATGTCCGTTAGGGTGTTGATATTCGTTGGGTTTGCTTCGATCCCTTGCTGAGAGACGATGAATCCCAGGAACTTCCCTGAGGATACTCCGAAGACACACTTCGTCGGATTCAGCTTCATCTGGTGCGCCCTAAGTACCTTCAAGGATTCAGCCAGATCGCAAATATGGTCACTGATGGTCTTACTTTTGACGAGTATATTGTCTACATGCACCTCTATATTGCAGTCGATGAACTTCTTGCACATCTTATTCACTAGCCTTTGGTAGGTTGCGTCCGCATTCTTTAGACCGAAAGGTGTGACTTCGTAGTAGTAGGTGCCTTGATTGGTTATGAACGATATGTGCTCCTCGTCCTCTGGGCTTATCCTGTTCTTGTTATAGCCTGAGTACGCGTCCATGAAATTTGGTATTTTGTGACCAGAAATTGAGTCTACTAGTATGTTAATCATAGGCAAATGAAAGATATCCTTCAGGTAGGCCTTGTTAACGTTGGTAAAGTTAATGCAAATTCGTCATTTTTCGTTACTTTTCTTAACCAAGACAAGTTGGAGAGCCAATTGGGGTACTACTGTGAGATCCAAAATCAAAATGCTCAAATTGGAATTTAAAAAGTTAACCGACCTTGACCTGGTTTCTAAGAAGGTTGACCAAAATGAACTTTAAGATGACCGACCATGTAGAATGTTGACTGGTTTTAAGTAAAAGTTAACTGGTAAGCAGTGAAACGTTGGCAAGAAAATGACTTAATAAGGAGCAGTTGGCCTGAATAAACTAATGGCAATTAAAGACAAAAGTAAATTTTATTATTTAGTTAAAATCGAACTGGGCGGTGATCAAATGGAGTAAGTAAACTAACATAGTTATTCCCACTTACCCTTTGAAAAGAAGTACCGAACAAGTGACTTACCCTCACTTACTCCACCTACTCCCTCCTCTTTATATACCGGGCTCCAGTTGAGGGATGAATGTGAGTTTCTGGCACGAAGGAAAAATAAGGAGCGAAGGAGGGAAGAACTTTGAGGCAGCTAGAGTGGGCAGTCAGGCAAGTGTACCTCGGACGCTACTCTTTAAATTCTGTTTTTAAGAATATTGCAAGTGTACTCCAGTTTTAAAAGTTCATGCTTTAAGAACTCCCGTTTCTAAGTCCAATTTTAAGAAAAACTGCTAGTGTTCCTCCTTCTAATTCAAAATGCTTACCGTTTTAAAGTTACTGCTTAAGTTATATTTACGGTATGATGAATTTCATGGTTAGTTTATGTTCTCAGTTCTCTACCTTTTGTTTTCTGCTTAAACCGAAATTGCATAAAACCCGGACTAAAAATAAAATTGGCATTGTAAGCATCATTGCATAATAAAATCAGAATCGGCCTGCCTACACAATCTGAACCGGCTTATCCTTGTGAAAATCAGAATCGGTCTGCTTGCATGCTAAATCAGAATCGGCCTACCCTTGTGTAAATCAGAATCGGCCTACTTGTATGATAAATTTGAACCGGCTTACCATTGTGAAAATTAGAATCGGCCTGCTTGTATGATAAATCTGAACCGGCTTACCCTTGTGAAAATCAGAATCGGCCTACTTGCATGCTAAATCTGAATCGACTTATCCTTGATAAAATCGAAATCGTCCCCTTTGCATGTTAAAATCGAAATTGGCCTCTTGCATGGTAAAATCGAAATCGGCCTTTGCATGTTAAAATCAAAATCGGACTTTGCATGTTTAAAATCGAAATCGGCCCCTTTTGCATGATAACAACGAAATCGGTCCCCTTTGCATGAAAACAAGATCGGCCGCCCCTCTTGATGAAAATGAAACCGACCTCCACTTCATGAAATCACAACCGGCACCCTTAAGCCTAAAACAAGATCGGCTTTCCCTTTATGTAAAAAGAGGTCCGGCCTCCACCATTGGACAAAATCCAAACCGGCCCTCCCTTGAGTGATGAAACAAGTCCGGCCACCTTAAGAATCACAACCGGCTTTTGTGTGAGAAGAGAATCAAGACCGGCCACCCTTTTTAAATCAAGACCGGCCCTCCCTTAAACATTGAATCAAGTCCGGCCTTGTGTAAGATGAAATCACAACCAGCCTTCCAAACAAGACCGGACCTTAAAACATGAAACCACAAACTGGCCTTGTGTGAGATGAAATCACAACCGGCCAACCTTATATCATGAAAATGAAACCTGCTCCTTTGATGTGAAAAGAGCTCTGGCCCTTCCTGGATGAAAATCTAAACCGGCCACTTTAAGCATGAAATCTAAACCGGCTTTCATTTGTAAGAAAATGAATCTAGCCTTCCTGTGTAAGAAAATGAATCCAGCCTTCCTGTGTGAGAAAATGAATCCAGCCTTCCTTTGAAAGAAAATGAAACCGGCCTTATGACACGAATTGTAAAGTCCTTACTTGGACAGAAGAGATTTTGAACCGGCCTTCTTAAGACTCAAACTGTGATATATGTGCATAATTTTTGAAGGGTAAAATATGATATTTTTGATACTAAAATTGGCTTTCAGTAAACGATAAGAAGAAAATGTTTCTGTTACTATGGATCCAGGACTAATATGCAGTCAGGTTAGCTTCTCCGGCATGTCTTAGAATGTTATGGTGGTAATCGAGGATAACTCTGTTCATGGAGTTATATGTGGTCCGCCCCTCATCAGGGCGTTATAATAGGAGGGTAGCTTCTGTTCCGTTCTGGCCGGCACCCCTTGGATAGGGGAAGGATCTCGTGAGGTGGAATCATTTTGTTCTATTATTGCCGTTGATTGTGGGGAGATATACACAATCTATCCTCGATTATTCGCCCCATTCGCTAGTAGGGTCTACTGGTAAGGTCCTTTACTGATGAAAGATAAGTTTTTTTATAAATTATGGAAGTAAGATTGATTTCTGCTTTCTGAAATATGAGTACATTGATTTCTAATTTTCAAAGACCGTTTCTATTTTCTGACAGTTCTGTATACGTCTGCATCATATTTCTATTATAAATTACTTCTTATGGCATTTGTAACTTCATGTGTAATAGTATCTGTTTTGCTGAGTTAAGTTTCGCATACATGTTTTACTATATACCTGCATGTATCTTGTTGGGCCTCGACTCACTGTTTTCTGTTTTTTTCCCTCTAGATGAGATTATAAAATTCGTGCCTGACGAGAAGGAGTAACTAGAGCTCTGTCTAAGAGATTCTAAGGATTCCGAAGCATACTTTGGGAGTTACCACGGAAGAAGCAGTGGATGTAATGATCTAATTAGAATAGATGTATTTTTGAAATTGGAATCTTGTGCCTATGCGCGCATGAATGAATTTTATAGGAATAAGTTTGAATGCTTCAACAGGTTATTAAATTGATTTCTGCTACATGTTTTATGGATAATGTATGTGGGTCCTAGATGGCATCTGTGATCCTGTGTTATGAATGACGGAATAAAAAAAAATATCCGTTCCGTCACAACTACACTTCCCTGATAAAGTCAGCGTCCAGCAACTTCTTCACTTCTTTTTGGATGACTACGAGCTTCTCAACGAAATGGTTTCTCCGCTTTTGCCTGACGGGTTTTCGGCTTGGATCGAGACTCAACTTGTGGATCATTATTCCGGCCGAAATCCTTGGCATGTTAGCGGGCGTCCACGCGAAAATATCCTCGTTCTGCCTGAAGAAGCTTATCAGTTCGTCGCGCAGGGGTCTGGCGAGCGAGCCCGCTATCTGTACACGCCTCTCTGGGTCCTTCGGATTCAGTGGTAGAGATCGATGGCTTCACCGGACTGTGCCTGCTGCAAGGTCGCTTCGTCTTGATGGTCCAACTCCCCTGCAGGCCTTTCGTCGCTGCTTGGAGCTACGTACGACATGTAGTAGCTTCGTCGAGTCACTTGGTCACCTAGCACTTCACTAATACTTTATACTGTTGGAAATTTTATTTTTAAATGCGGTATTGAGGTGATGGCTCCGAATACTGCTAAGCATGATCGGCCTAGGATAGCGTTATACGGAGGGTAGGTCAACAACCAGGAAGGTGAGTTTATAACTCGTCGTTTTTGGGTACGTGCCCATGGTGACCTCTAACTGTATTGTCCCTTGGACAGTCACAGGTTCATTGTCTAAGCTATACAGTAGCCCTTTGATAGATTTTAGTTGACTCTTTTTGAGACCAAGTTTAAAGAACACATCGAAAAAAAGAAAATTCTTGGAACATTCATTATTAATGAAAATTTGTTTCAGCTGGTAGTCCACAATACTATTTGAAACGAGTACATATACAATAAGGAGATCATTACGTGGGGAAATTACATGAGCCATGTCGCTATCACTAATGCTAAGACATTTTCCTCCACTCTCTACTTCTTGCGCCCAGTTTGCCTCTCCTTGTGATCTGCTTGGTGGGCCTTGGGCGGTCGGGTAATTATCATGTTGAACACTCCGACTGTGACCCGATTCAATGGCGGGGACAAATCTGACCCTTCTCTGCCTGTAGTGTCAGAACTCTGCCCAGAATTTCTGATGAACCTGGTGAGATGACCCCTCCTGATGAGCTTCTCAATCTCCCATTGGAGCGTCTTGCATTCATCTGTGGTGTGTCCTTGAGAATGATAAAAATTATAATATTTTGCTAAATTTTCTCTGTCTGTGTTATTCTGTGACTTTATCCACTTGACGAATTTCTCCCCATGGATCTACATGAGGACATGGCCCATGTGTCCTTTAACGGAGTTAGATTGATAGGCCTGTACTCCTTACGGTTTAGTGCTTCGGTCCTGTGTTGCTTCCGACGGGGATTGTTGCCGTCACCGTTCTTCCTCTTTCCTTCGATTGGGAAAGAGCGAGGTTGGTTGGTCTTCTCAGGTTGCTTTGCCTTGTTAGCCTTTTTGGTAGCCATGCATGCCCTGGTGATGGCCTCCGCTTCACGGAAGGTCTGCAGGTTCTTGTGGGCTAAGTGCTAGAGGAAGCCACCCGGCCCTAATGCAAAGATAAAGCTGCCAAGCTTCATCTTTTCGGTAAGCTTGGGGATTCTTCTGGGTTCCGCTACGTACCGTTTGAGGAACTTCCTTGGATTGTCTTCCTGTCTCTACTTGATGTGGGAGAAATACCATGGTTGTTTCTCTTCTCGACGGTAGGAAGCGTACTGCATCAAGAAGAGATCGGTAAGATCTCTGAAACTCCAGATCGAGTTGGCAAGAAGCCAATTGCCACTTTCTCTCTCCTCTTCCTTATCTTCCTCTCTCATCTCCTGGCTCCACGTGAAAATGACTAAAATCCTAACTTGTGCACCTTTTATAACCCAGTCTGTGCTCGAGAGCTACTCGAGCATTGCTTGAGCATGGCCTAGTTTGGAATCACCACTTGAGCACTACTTGAGTGATGGTCAGCGAGGTCCCAACTGGAATCCGTGCTCCAACACCCTTCGTGCACTCCTTAAGCGCTGCTCGGTTGATTCACTTTTCCTTTAAATATTCACAAAATGTCAATAATCTGATACATCTAATAAATCTTAAAATTAATAAATATATTCAAAATATTTTTTTTTGTAAGTAATTAATTGTATTAAAATAAATATAAAAATTATAAAATTCAATGTTTTATGTCCAAGTGTTTTGCCAACTTGGATTTAGAACAAGACGTTAAGGTATACCGTAAGCACCAAGTAGCATATCAGAAAACTAATATAAAATACCACCAGAAACCACCGGAGATACACAATCTAGTAAAAAAACTAAGTCGGTAAAAGCCCCCAAACCATGCAGAATTAACCCAATTCCAAAGCATCCCGGGAGAATGCAACAACACGACAATCAGCTCACCTACTCTGCAGCCATCTACTATGAGAGCAACGGCTTCCATACCATCAGCAGATCCACCAAGCTCAGTCAAGTTCAACTCATCGCCCGGTGGAGATTTGAAACTCGCAAATCCCTAGCCGGACACCATCAGCATCCCAATCCAAAACCATCATCAGCTATGTCAACTTGCTGATCAGACGAAGAACAGCAAAGCGCCAGGCTTTCGCAGTCGATTGTCTCTGTGTCCAAATAATCGGTCAACCATTTGACCAAAAGACTCTTTTCCAAAAGCAAACCAGATAACCGCAGTTAGATCATCTTTTTTTTGGGGGGGGGGGGACGGGATGCTGGTTAGAGTGTTGACCGGCACCCATGCCCAGGATCCAACAGGCCAAACTGGCCGGTCAGCGTGTTGACCGGCCATTTGCCCCTTTTTTTTCTTGGGGATGCCGATCAGCTTGTTGACTGGCACCAACAATTTAATACCACAAGGAACCCAATTGGCCGATCAGCGTATTGATCGGCCAAATGCCTCAATTTTTTTTGGGGGGGAATGTCGGTCACTGTTGATCAGCATCCATGCCTCAGCTACAAAAATCCAAACTGGCCGGTCACAAGACCGGCCAAAAATATATTCAAAATACATTAAATAAAAATCTGGGTATAACACTCTTGATTTGGGTTTAAAGACAAATTAAAGCCGAAATTTATTGGATATTTTGAGATTCTAGAAATGATCAATGAAATTGCTTATATGCTGACTTTGCCTACTAGTTTAGACGGTGGCGATAAAGTTTTTTATCTTTTGATATTCCGAAAGTATATCCACAACCCCTCGCATATCATTAAATGTGAACCGCTAAGGATTAATGAAGATTTATTATTTGTTGAGGAATCGTTTAAGATTTTCGGGCAAGAGATCAAATTCTATTCACAAAAGTGATTCTACCAGTGTAGGTATCGTGAAAAAATCATTCATTTGAGAAAACAACTTACAAAAGAGAAAATGAGACTCAAATGAAATATTTACATTTGTTTCTATGATGAGGTTCATGAAATTTTGAAAACAAAATTTTTATAAGGAGGTGAACAACATAAAGTTTGAATTTGAAATTATATTTATAATAATAATTAATTAAAAGAAGTTAATGAAAATATTAAGTTCAATTATGGTTTTAGGATAATTTCCAATCGAAATAAGTTAGATTGAATAATGTTTGACTAGCGCTTAACCCCGCGTATAAACGTATTTTGGATAGTAAGATTACATCTTGATGTTGCTCGGGGAATGTCCTAAGATTTATATTCTAACTCCAAGTCAATAAAATACTTGAAAATAGAATATAAGTTTCTGTAAATTCTTTTATTTTAATACAATTTTCTTATTTTTCAAAAAAAAAAAAAAGATTACGCATTAATGATACATTTGGGATACTTGTGTGTATTTTAATCATATTGGTCACACTCGATGTGCTCTTGAGGAGCGCACGTGTGGTTTTTGGAACAAAATGTGGGTGCCCAATACCCCATATTACAGAGGCTTGTGCGTCGTAAGTATTAAGCTTTGAAGCTTAATGTGCACCTGACAGGTGCACATGAGCCAATTTTTTATATAAGGCATCATTAATCGATTTTTAGTCATTTTTTTATTTTCAGAAAAAAGGAGGCAGAAAGAGAGAAAAGGCCAAGGAAAAAATTTAGAGAAATTCAGTAACTTTTTGCTAATTTCAAGTATAATGCAAAACATTCAAACATTCTTTCCTTTATTGTTAATTTTTCTTTATTTATTTGAGAATTTATTAATTTAAATTCTCAAATATTTTTTATTTTTGTATAATAGAAAATTAAAGAGGACAAGTGATTGAGTTTTGTTGTTTTTTGTATAAAATTATTGACCATAGAGATATTGTAATATAGAATAAAGTGTTTTTACCTTATATGTATGTGATCTTACTCCCATTTCATACAATTTTTGTGAAGTACATATCATGAAATCCATGCATATTGCTTTAAGGTTTAATATTCTATAATGTGGTTCTTGCATGTTATCAAATCCTTTGTATAAGTTTGTCCATGCTCTTGATTATTACATACGTACTTCATATTTTATATTTGCAATAGGATGCTAAAATCTTAAATAAATTGTGCTAATTCTTGAGATTTTTGTAATGAAACTTGTGCATGTCTTTAAAAAAATATTTTAAGAAGACTGATTATTTTCAAATTATATATTGTAGTTCTTCTATGTTTTCAAATTACATTTGTTATATATTT
>JAODPA010157098.1:0-14515 GCA_025585075.1 Nepenthes mirabilis
TAATTTTTGTCATACCCAAATTATCTAAAATAATAAATTATTCCAAATAAAAATTTGGGATATTACATTTTCCCTCACTAATAAAAATTTCGTCCTCAAAATTTATGCACCTCAATTCTCGAATAAATAAAGATAATTCTTTTAGACTTAACCTCAACCAAATAATTCTTCCAAAAACATTATCCTTAACACCTAATTTTGAATTTGCAGCAACTTCTCAAAATTAGCAGCAACTCACATATAATCACATACAAAAGATCACTTACATATCTTCTCAACATACCTACATAAAACACATCGTAACGATCCACCAAATTCAGGCAATGCCAATTCATTGGTCATCTTTCCGTTTCACTAAAAACCTCAAATTGCTAAAGAATTTTAATCTATCATTCACCCCCAAAACTCAAAATTGTCATTTTCAGATACTTTCAAAAACATCTTACTACACTTCTCGAATCTTCAATCGGGCTACAAATCTGATCTATTGATTCAACCCTCAACACAAATCTCATGGATGATGACTATGGCCCACAAACTTCTGCTGCACCACTCTGATTGATTGACTGATTGCAAATTATTGTCATATCAAATTTTAACTTGGGGCCTAATGTATCAAGCGAATTTGCCCAAAATTTTAGCACAAATCCCAAATCATCTTCGAAACCTCAAAACTGAAATAGTTTGCAATCTCGTCATCTCGTTGACATACCAATGAGCCAACTCAATCCATTCAATACATCATCCGAATTGGGAATAAATGGGTCAATCCACAAAGACCCAATCAAAAGATTCCCAACATCAGATCATCGGCAATAATACTCGCTTTTCTTGAAAGATACCGGGGTTTACCTCTTCACAACCCTTAAGAAGATTTACCCGCTTGTGCTGTTGCATGACCATTTCTTATTCATGAAATAACTTCTCGAACCTTTAGAATCATTAGTCTATAACTATCTCCATAAGTAGCACCTATGAACCCTTAAAGCAAATACCTTACTGGTTGATCACAAATTATGGGTGAAGTAATTCTAATCATAGGTTTTCCATCAACCACCCATACTAATCGTGGGGAAAACATATTCCTAGAGCTTCCTCAAAGCCATCACATTCTACTATAACTCACTACACCCATCATGAGTCAACCCAACGATATAGTCGACAATTTGCTCTTAATTCCTTGAAGACTATCCTCATATATCTTATTCCGACGAATACTAATCGCTTCTAAGCTAAACACCTCACGGGCGCTGCAATCCTCGAGGAAAAATTATCGGATTTAGTTAGACCAAAGTTGACCATATACCTTCGTGACATTAATCAATCTTTCCAATTAGCAACCGTTTCAAAGTCCTACAGACCTAAATCATGTTACCAAAGAAGCCATATGCCCAACATAACATTTCCTCCTACCGACCTCCAATTCTTTTCTTAATTATGCATACTGCTAACAATCTTCCAAATCCATGACACAGTCCTCTAACAGAGTTTATATATCTCCCATAATTCTATGAATTCATTGATGAGGCCATCGCAAAACTGACCTAAATATGGCCTAAAGATCAAATCCATAAAAGTCTACAAAATGCCAACAAACATACAAACCAAATGGCATTATCAGAACTCGTAATGACTATATCTTAATTCTGAAAGTTATCGTAGGCACAATTTCCGATTATCCACAACTAACAATACTCTAGATACAGATCAATCATAGAAATCATCAAGTTTTAGCATTAGATCGAATGAGTCACTTATTTATTTCCCAATGCCCGCTTATCAAATCATTAATCTCTCAAGCAACCAAATTTTAATCATCCACATGTAACCTTAGCAATTTATCTTACTACTCCAAAGGCTCCAAGGTATCTCGTAGTGGCACCTAACCGATGCTCCTTCGATTCCATACGGAATCCTTAAAATTTAGTATTGATTTCGACACGATCTCAAATTTTTGATCAAAAAATAAATCAACCTAATCTTTTTCTCTAGGAAGCATCCTTGAATGCTTATACAATCAAAAATTCTTAGTGACCACAGAATGACTTCCGAATGTGTTCTCAAATGCTAAATAGACTTGGCACATATCCTCATTAAACGACTTGAGGGCAAAACGATACTAATTTCGTCACCACTGGATCAACTATACCCCATATTCAAAATTTCACATCTTGATTGTAAGTATCATATCCTACTGCCATACATCATGCTAGCATGGTGACTCATCAACCAAATCATCCTCAATATCATATCAAAGCTTGGCACCATAATTAAAATCGAATCAGCCCAACCGATCATATCTACGGACCCAAGAAAATATTGTAGACATTAATATAGTTAGCACAAGTTTACGAGCCTCCAATAAATAAATAAACATAAGAAACACAAAAAAAAATATAGATTCTGATTCCCAAAATAACACATATATTGAAATGTGTTACCTTCCACCACGGTAGATGACACCTCTATACTTGTGTCATTACCGCAGAACCTTGATCCAATGTACTGGACTTCTTCACTGTTTGACCCGTAGAGTAAGGACAATCTCTAATCATACGGTCAAACTGTCCACAATTGGAATATGCTCTCAAAAATCCTATCGAAATAAAATATTCATCTATAGAGCATCCACAAACATATCCTACGGTATCTCTTTATCCTCGAGACCTATGACTCTTTTTAGGTCAATCATCGAAAGTTAGCTTCCTCTTCTACTTTATATGAGACAACATTATTTCATATTCTTCTGAACATTGGATCACCATCAACGTCATCTTAATTCTCAGGATCCATATCTCAACCTCTATAAGATCCGAGCTACCCAAAAGTTTAGTCATTTAATCATTACTAAATCAATTATAAATCGGCATCCTTGGATTCGCTACATTAGAATTGACTTTAAATTATACTGACACCAAGCCATCAATCTTACCTTATCCATCATACTTGTCATGTTATTCAAGTATCCTTCTTAGCAAATTACTAGCATGTGGGCCTCAACCTAGAGCCGATCAAACTTAAATTTTAAACTAAAAATCGATTAACCTAGGCCTCGAGTCAACACCAATAAACTCAAGTACTAAATCGACATCAATCAAATTTAAACCTCACGGCACCTCCTTAAAATTCCTCTCTACCTTGCGGTCGACCATCACCACAAGTAGACCTTCGTCTAGGAGCTATTGAAATTACTAATATCATTTTTGAAATTAAACAATACGGGTTAGGTCGCTCTTAGAATACTAACTAGAACAATGTAGGATATACAATCAAACTTAACCGCTGATCTTAACTTAGTTCTAACCTAAGTTATTGGACTAGGATAACTATGACTATTCGGTCTAACTTAATTATTATACGCCTTCATCTACTTATTCAATCTTTCTTACTCTAATCTAAGCTTTAACATAATATTCAAATCAAACTTAAAGTATCTCTTTCTCTCTGATACTAACTGTGACATATCATATTCAAACCGATAAGATTCTATCTGTAATACGGACGTCTGACTATACAAACACCTATACAACACATAAAAATCCATCTAAACAAATTCCAACATCCAGACAAATACAACCTAAACAACACAGTACCCACATGCTGCATCAGAGCGTGGTTCCAATGTTGTTCATCGGGACACAATATTGGGCAAAGAGAGATGTCGCTAGATACCTAAATATTCCATAATAACCTACGGAAGTATATATATATCCATTAAAAACAGTGAAAATTATACGCTAGATATATCATCATCATCATATATGTATACATCAATATACATGACCATAAAAAAAATACAAATGACTCCATAAGGTGCAAATCCACAGAGCTAAGTACACAAGATCCTCCTCTAAGTCTTCCGTGCCTAACCGACTTCTACTCCTTCGTCTCGTCTTATTGGGTGTAAGCTCGTTCTCATCTAGAGGCAACAAAAAATAGTAAGAGTGAGCCAAATATTCAACAAGTATAATATAATTAATAATAATATACAATATATTTAAAACGGAATAGAGAAGGGAATAAGAGCATGATATATGGTGTATAATATGAAATGTGGACAAATATATTTTTGAAATATATAACTTTTTATATTTTATCTTTCTTCTCTTATGGTTCCTTAATAATTATACATTTCTTTATCTTTGTAAACCAGGGACAGTAGGCCTTACCAACGAATTGTGCGATAAAATGAGGAAAGGAATGTGTATACTTGCACACATTCTAAGGCGCGATCCATGTCGTTCAACACCCTTTGATAAGCGGTATATCTTTAACTTGATATATGAGGTCATATCACATATGCCACCATATCCCCTGTGGCTCCGAGATAGTCCTCATACATTCACAATAATATCTTAAGGTATGTCAAGAAATATTTCTCACCACAATACACTGTTAGGATAATTCTTAAAATTTTACTGTAATATCTATTGCATGCTAGAAAATATTACCCTTTAAAATATAAATCTGTGATCCAGGTTTCACCATTTCTTATTCTTTAAAAAAAAGTCCATCAAATTTCTTAGACAAAGTTCTCATTTCGGGAGAACGAATTATAAACATATCAAATGTGACATTCCCTTCTTGTACTTTGCAAAATTTTCATTTTTCTTGGATACAAAACGTATTATCATTTGCTTAGAATTCTCATAACTTTAAACATATGCACAATTTAACATAAGTATGGAAAAAATTAGAAAATCATTACTACATCGGGGCAAACGTAACTTTAGATCTTCCGAACAATAATTCCTTCACAAACTGTTCACAATAATATTTTTGAAATATACAATTGAGTATACACAATTATATGTAATTTAAATACCAATTAAATAAAGTAGAATCATGTAAAAATCTCTAAATTTCTCGAGTGAACAATATCAAGCACGGGTTTAGGGTTCCATATGTATAAAACCGAACAAAATTTAAAAAATCAGATACCTAATCAGTAAATAATCATATTCAAGATAGGGGTTTTCATTATCTAAAGTCAAACTATGTGTAAAATTCAAAATAATCGGTTAAACAAGGTCCGGGCGCGGGTTAGGATTCTGGCGAATGTAATTTCATATAAAACTACCAAATCGAATATCCACTCGATAAATTAACATATACAGGGCATGGGTAATGATATTCTAGAGTCAATTTATGCAAAAGCCTAAAAATTGGAGGGTGAAGGCATCCGGGCATGAGGTTAGGATTTCGGCGTAAAAATCGGTCAAAAATAAAGAAATCGATATGAAATCAATATATATGCATTCTCAAATCATGGGTAATATGAAAATAAAAGCATTGATGGGTATCAGGAGAAAAATATCCAAGGGGATCGAATGAACAGTGCAAAAAGAGAAAAAAAGGGTATGAGTATATTTATCTCAACTCGATCTATCACTTCTCTAACTAGCTCGAAGTTAAAATCGAATTCGGGGACCTCAGTTTCCTCGTTCTCTCTCTACTCCCTTGTCCCTCTCTCTCTTCTTTCCCCTCTTCTTCTTCTTCCCGAAACCTCTTGCTTCCTTGCTTCCTGTTATTGTTATAATAATAATTATTATTAATTTTTTTATTTCAAAACTCAAATTAATACTCGAACGACAGTACGAGCACACTTCGGGTACCAATCCAACAAATTCAAATATTTTTTGAAATGACATAATATTTACTTAATTTCTGTCACACCCAAATTATAAAAAATAATAAATTATCCTAAATTAATTGGATGAAAATTTGGGATGTTACATGTGGCAGGTTAAGGCTTTCCTGTCACTGTGGCCTTCCCCTGGCTGATGGTCTACCTCCCGGATGGGCTGCTGCTCTGACTCCTCGAGAATTGCTACGCGTGGGAGCTTCACCTTGCTGACTGTCAAGGGCACATCGGCCTCTCAATCAAGCCTTCTGTTCAGAGACAAGCTTGCTTGCCCTTTGGGAGTTTATTCCACAAGAGCGGAGCTTTCATGGCCGAATTGTCGATCCAGGGATACATTTTATGTATTTTATTTTATTTTATCTTATTTTTTGATGTACCTTTGCCGATGGAGGCCTTGTACTTTCTAAAAAGAGATCAATGAATGGAACTATCGAGCGTTTTGTCTTTGTTGTATGTCTCTTAAATTTTTTGAGTGTCAATTTCTCTCTCTTTTTTTTTGATTGTTGACTGGCCGGCTTGGGCCTTCTGCAGTCCGGCCTTCTAGCGGCATCTGACCCACAGCGGTCCATCCCAAGCACCAGATCGAGTTGTTGATCAGTTGAACTGGTTTCAAACCTGTCATAGTTGCACGCCGCCAGTTTGCCATTTTGGGAAGTGGAGCGTCCCGTTCTTGGCATCTACATCCTCCGTCGTTTGGCTCATCCAATCTTGTCAGAGGTCAGCTGCCTCCACAGGAAGACACAGTGTTAGGCCATCATTCCTGTCACTACACGACTGACGTGCCTTGACGCTTCATGGTGTGGGCACATGTCGCAGCTATCATGCGTGTGTCCTTTCGATGTTTCCCTAGCGATGTTGTTTCAATGTTTGGGCATTTGATATATAACCGTGGAAGCTCTGCCATTTTCCCGTGCTCTTCTTTTACAACTCGAATCACTTTTTCTCTGATTTTCTTCCATGGCTCCTCCTGGTGTTAGCACTATTCGGTCGGTGCTTACTACGACCGATATCGCCGCTTTGAATACACTGTATGGGATCCCGAGTACAATGTCATTCGGGGTGCCGATAGAGATCAATAGGGCCTGCTCTCCCCCATGTGTGTCCATTAGTATCTACGAGGCCCACCCAAGGAGTGGTCTTCACATCTCTCTCATGTAGGAACTGTACGAGGTTTTGGTGTCTTTGGGTGTCACAATCGCGCGGTTTCACACCAACATCATGTGGCATTTGTGCTATCTTCGTATCTTTTTCCATCTCCACGGGCAGATCTTGGACATTATGATTGTTAATGTGATCTTTCAGTTTTGCAAGAATACAGACTGGATTTTGTTGTCCCCCCGCTCAGCTTTCCATATACGCAAGGGAGTCCTTGACTCCGTGAAGAATTTAAGGAAATTGGAGGCACAAATGTAAAGTGATCAATGAGTGGGACAATGTGTCGGCATCCTCCTCCAACAAAGTTTCATGACAAGAGGAGGACTTGACAAGGCCGTTGACAGAGCCAGTCTAGGCAAATGTTGACTCGTTCAACAAGAGAGACCACCTGCTGTCCACTGAAGCTCTTGCGCGAGCCAAGTGGGGGCCTCCCTTGGTGGAAGTTGGGGTGGCCTCTCTGTTGCATATTTAGCTCAAAAGGAAGCCTAGATCATTGTATATCCGTACCTCCCACGAGAGCACGTCCCAACGATGGGCAGCTTGGTCGAGCTCGTCTTCTTTTTCCTCTACTAAGCTAGGTCCAACCATGGAGGAGAGGATGCAAGGGATCTGTAGGTCATCTAGGGGGCTGGCTTCAGCCCCGTCTGCTTCAGCCGGCCACCCATTGGAAGAGGGTGCCAATGCTGGTGACAAGCTCCCAACCGTTCTTGTTGGAGTCTCGAGGGAACCTAAGCCTGAGGAGTCAATTGAGCTAGTCTGTGTGCCGACTTTGACCCAGCATGGGGTCCCCAACTTAGGTGTAGGCTCGGTGATTACCAACAAGCAAACAGTCGGGCGGGGAGTGTTGCTGAAGTGACAGTGGCATTGGAGGTGCCCCATTTGGAAGTCTTGGGGTCAAGAGCTATAGAGGGCCCAGCGGTTCCCCCGTCGCAGGGGGCTTCGAGGTGCCTCCTACTTGCCATGGGATGTCTACGTTAGAGCTAGTCCTCTGGTTGTCTCCTCGTCTAGGGTTCCCCTGAGTTGTACCGCTAAGGAGTTGCCTTATATCGTAGTATACTTCAAATAACCCATTGTTTTCATTAATGATGGACTTACTTGGTCATCCCTCATCCTTTTTCTGCTCGTAGGACCACTCGATGGTGGGCCTTCTGCAAAGCTGCTTATGCCAACGAGCAATCCAAATCAATCAACATGACTAGGAGATCAATTTGCTAACTCGGATGCGGGTCAACCAAGGAGTGCTCGAGGAGATGCAAGGTCAGTTGGACGCTGCCATCGCCGAGGCCTGACTATGCTGTGAACATGTCACCAGCCTCGAGGTTGAGTTGTTGGAAATTCGGGTGAGTTCCTAAGAACAAAGGGACGCGTTCCAGGTAGCTAAACAATATCTCGTGGACCTCTAGAATGAGAACGTTAGATTGGGAGCTGAGTTGAGGACTCGACTCAACCCAAAGGAAGCGGGTCAAGCTGTGAATGCCAAATATTTAGAAGGCATCCGTTTGTGCCAACAGATTGCTTCCTTGGTTGATTCGAACTTTCCTATTGGCTTCCTCAATCCAAGGAACGGTGGTGCCTGGTGTCAATCTGATCTAACGGACTTTTCAGACATGGTCGCATCTGGAAGGGAGGCCCCAGCCATAGCGTAGTCACCACTTTGGGTCACAAGCTTGGCAAAGTCATGTCTTCCCCCCTTTTTAGTAGCCATGTACTTCTTGTATAATTAGATTCTACAATAAATCAATATAGCCTTTTTCGCCGTTATCACTGGAGTTTCTATGTGTATGCGGAATCTTTCTATTTGATGTCTCGCTGTTTGGTGACTAAGTGTTATCGTCGTCATTGTTAGGCTTTGGCGAAGTCTAGTTCATTGTCCTCATATTTCTATTGAAGGCTTGTCCCTCTGGGGAGTCGTTGCCGCCTCCATGTGTGTAATCCTAGTTTACAGGTCATGGTCAACTGATGGTACTCATCCCAGTGGTTAGGGGTTACCGCACGCATGCTGAAAAGCCCCATAAGGTTTCGATATTCGACCGTACATGGGCTACTTAGAGCGGATCCTATGTTCAAATTTGACCAAATATGGGTTGCCCGGTGTCAAGATTAAGGTTTAAATTTGACTACGTATGGGCCGCTCAATATGGAACCGAGGTTCTTTTACCGTTTCTAGGTTGAGGGTAGGTGAAGAAAAGTTCACCCGACTTAGGACAACCTAAGCCATTTGGTTTTATGCAATGTCAGGCAAGCATTCTTATGGACAAGCAGATAATTAGCAAACAAGCAGTAAATAAACAAACAATTCATTTTATTATTTTAAATGTGGTACACTTTGACAAGCATGCTCGGTGATACATGTTAGACCTACCAGGGTTTAGCATGGGTTTATTATAATATCTCTTGATGTCACGTTCTATGTCCTTGGGACCAATTTACCATATTGGGTGCACAAATTGTATGCTCCATTTTAGAGGATGACCGAGATAAGAAACAGGCATTCCCAATTTGGGGAGAGTCTGTTTTTGTTGACGTTATTTCCGTAGCCTCTATACTCTGTAGAATCAAATCCCCTATCTCGAATTGGCGCACTTTAACCCTATTGTTGTAGTATCAAGCGATCCGTTACTGATAGGCTATCGTGAACACCTTGGCTGCTTCTCATGCTTTCTCTAACAGGTAGATGTGTTCTCTGAGTCGTTGGAAATTGCTGAGCGAATCGAAACTTTCAACCCAGAGGCTAGCTAGTCCAATTTCTACCAGGATTACTGCCTCAACTTCGTAGCATAGGCTGAAGGGTGTTTCTCTAGTGGGTTCCTTCAATGTGGTCCGGTATGACCATAATACAGAAGAAAGCTCATCTACCCATGAGCCCCTAGCATCTTCCAGTTTGGTCCTCAACCCACGTAGTAGGGTCCGATTAGTGACCTCCACTTGCTCGTCTGTTTATGGATAAATAATGGAGGTGTAGATCAACTTGATGCCCAAACTCATACAATAATTGGTAAAGCACTTGCCTGTGAATTAGATTCCACTATCGGACACTATGACCTCGAGAATCCTAAATCGGTTAAAGATGCTCTGCCAAATGAACTCCATCGTGTTTTGTTCGGTGATTTGGGCCAGAAGGTCTCGACTCACTTTGTGAAATAGTTAATGCCAACTATGATAAACTTTCGTTGCCCGAAGGCGATAGGAAAAGGGTTGAGGATGTCGAGTCCCCATTACGTGAACGACTAGGGGGCCTGCAGAGCTCGCAGTTCCATGGACGATCAATGGGACATGTTAAAGTGGATCTGACAATTCTCGCACCTTTTTACAAATACCATGGCGTCTCGTTTCATAATTGGCCAGTAATACCCCTGGTGCATTATCTTAAAGGTAATGTTCTTACCCCTAGTGTGCTAGCCGTAAATACCAAGGTGTACCTCGCTTATCGCGTAGTTAGTTTCTTCCGAGTGAGACACCACATATATGGGGTGGAATACTCTCGATGGTACAACCTTCTGTCAACAATGGTATACTACCCAGCCTTTCTTTTCACATGGTTAGCATCCGGTAGATTTTTCGATAGGGTGCCATTGGTGATACACCTCCAGTATGGGGCCATCCAGCTTCTGTTGCTCGATACCTGGAGCACTTTGCACTCAAGCTCCTCTATACTCGAAGTGGTTAAGACTTCGCGTATACTTTTGGAGTACTACTCCGGTTCCTCGATTTCAGTAGACCATGCCAGATAATTGACTTTCTAGTTGTCTGCCCTTGAGATGTGCTCTATCGCAATTTTGTCAAACTTTTGGGTTATGTCCCTCACTCTAGCAAGATAATTCATGAGCAGAGATTTGACACCTCAAAACTCCTGCGGACTTGGTTGACGATAAGTTTTGAGTCATTATAGACCATCAAATGCCTTGTCGATCATTCTTTTGCCAATCAAAGTCAGACAAGTAGAGCCTCATATTTGATAATATTATTGGTGGCTGAGAATTCGAGCTTCAGCAAGTACCTTATCTCCAACCTATCGGGGCCCTCAAGACCACTTCAACTCCACTACCAGTTTGTGTTGATGACCCGTCTACGTGCAATGTCCAGGTCGAAGCTTCTTCTAATTGGTGGGTAGCCTTGCCGTGACCATGGGTGCCCGAGATTTGGGTTATGGTTTCAACAATGAAGTCTACCAAGTCTTGGCCTTTTATGGCCAACCTCGGCTTGAACTCTATATCGAATCGTCCAATTCAATGACCCATTTGACCAGCCGTCTAGACATATCAGGTTTTTACAAGATTTCCTTCAATGGCTGATCGTTTAGGATAATGATTTTGTATGCCTGGAAGTGGGGCCGTAGTTTCCTAGCTAAATAGACGAGCATTACTGGGATCTTCTTGGCATGCGGATAACTGGTTTCAGCGTCCGCCAAAGTCTTATTGATGTAGTAGATTAGTTGTTACACGTCCGATTGCTGCTAGATTAGGACCAAGCTTAGCGCCGCATTTTAAACGGCCAGGTACAGGTACAACTCCTCGCTTTCTTTTGACGACGTCAAGAGAGGGGGATCGGCTAGATATTCCTTCAGCTCCTATAAGGCGGTTTGGTAGTCCGTTGTTCATTGGAAGCAGTTAGCCTTTGTCCCTTTCAAAGCCTTGAAGAAATGGAGGTATCTTTTTGCTGATTTCACTAAGAAGTGGGAGAGTGCTGCGAATCTCCTGGTTAGCCTCTGGATGTCCTTCAAGGTCTGTGGTGAGCTCATATCCATAATTATCTTTATTTTCTTAGGGTTTGCCTTCATCCCCCACCGAGAGACGATAAAACCCAAGAATTTCTCAAAAGGACACTTCAAAAATGCATTTGGCTAAGTTCAACTTCATCCGGTACACCCAGAGCATTCTGAAGGCCTTGCCGAGGTCGCGGATATAGTCGTTGGTAGTTTTACTTTTGATGAGCATATCGCCTATGTACACCTCCATATTCAGGTCTATTTGAGCCTCGAACATTTGATTAACGAGTCGCCAGTACGTGGTGCCCATGTTGTTCATGGCAAAGGGTATAACCTTGTAACAGTACGTCCCTTAATCTATTATGAAGGAAGTGTGTTCTTCATCTTTGGGACTCATCCAGATCCGGTTGTAACTTAAGTAGGTGACCATAAAGTTTAACAGTTCGTGTTCGGACATAGAATCCACCAGTAGGTCGATCTTAGGCAATGAGAAGCTATCCTTCGAGTAGGTTTTCTTTACGTCAGTGAAGTTAACATACGTTTGCCACTTTCCATTACTTTTCTTGATGAGGACTATATTGGATAGCAAGTCCGAGTACTGAACTTCCCTAATGAAGTTAGCGTCGAGCAACTTCTTTACTTCTTTCTGAATGACAATGAGCTTTTCGATGAAGTGATTTCTCTGCTTCTGAATGATGGGCTTGTGATTGGGATGGAGGCCTAACTTGTATACTATTACTCCGATCAGAATTCTCAACATATCGGCAGGAGTCCATGCAAAGATATCAAAATTTCGCTAGAGGAAGGTGATCAGTTGGTTGTGCAGTCGGCTAGGAAGTGATCCTCCTATCTGTGCGCTTCTCTTCGGATCATTGGGGTCTAGAGGAATGCGGTCCATTGTCTCACTAGGTTGAGCTTGCTGCAAAGTCACCTCGTCTCTATGATTGAAGTCCTCGACCAGTCAATCCGGAGAGGCTTGAGTGACTTAGGACAGGTAACATGTACGGTCGATGACTTGGTTGCCCAGAATTTCTCTGACGCCATATACCATTGAAAATTTTATCTTCAAGTGTGGGATCGACATGACAACCATGAATGCGGTCAGGCAGGGTAGGCCCAAGATGGCATTATAAACCAAATGTAGGTCAACCACCAGGAACGTAAGTGTGCGGGTTGCTGTTTTGGCATATGTTTTCAAGTTGATTTCTAGTTGGATGGTTCCTTGGACGGGCACTGGCTTGTTGTCCAATCTATAGAGGAGTCATTCGACGGATCTCAACTGACTCTTTTTTAGACCCAACTTAAAATATGCGTCAATGTAAAACAAATCACGTAAACTTTTATTATCAATAAAGACTTATTTTAACTGGTAATCGATTGTACCATCTGAGACGAGTGTAAATACAACCAGATGGTTAGAATGGGGAGTCATTACATGTGCCATATCGTTGTTGCTAAAGCTAATGATATTATCTCTAACTCCTACCCTCGACTTTTGATTGTTGGTAGCTTCCTCATGGTGGTCTGAGGGGTGGTTCTTAGTGTTAAAATTAAAAACTTGTTTGAACCGCAATAAAATACGTAATAGGCTAAGTCAAGCACACGAACAGCACACACAAACAAGAAAGATGAGATTTTTACGTGGAAAACTCCCTAAGAAACGAGGGAGAAAAACCACGGGACACGGAGTCCAAAGTTTCTACAATCAGTTGTTGGTCGGTTATACAAACCCGGTTACATAAACCCCAAATCACCCAAAAACAGTTTCAACTAATGTGGACAGCCCGTACAAGAAGTAAAAAACATAAGAGAAGAGATGGAACCCGGTAGACAATCTTCACGGTTGCAAGAGTCACGTACGTGGGATCACCGAAGATTGGAAATTGATTGAAAACCCGAACGGAGGCTCAAATCTTCCTCTTCTTCTTCTCCTCTCTCTTTTCTCTCTTTTATCTTCTCTGGAACGGCGCTCAAAGTGTTTGCATAACCCTAAAAATAAAAGTCGCGCGTTTTATATCGTAGGCGGCCGCTCGAGCGGCTGGCGAGCATCTACCGAGCGGCCGTCATTCTGGACTATCCGCTCGAGCGGCTATCGAGCATCTATCGAGCAGCCCTCATTCTGGATTATTCGCTCGAGCTCCTCTCGAGCATGTGGCGAGCAGCCTTCATTCTGGATTATTCGCTCGAGCTCCTCTCGAGCATGTGGCGAGCAGCCGACACACGGCAAAGCTTTCTCCATGCAGTGAGGATATGGACCTCCACCCGCCTCATCAAGTGGGTATGGGCCCACACGAGAGTGACCCATAACCCAACAAACTTTCCCTCACGACTGTGTGGGGCCATACGCCGTCATCCCGGCGATAGCATAGCAAGTTGCAAGCTTCCCTTTTTGTAATGTCTTGGTCATCATATCTGATCCATTCTCCTCGGTCCCAATCTTTTCCAATACCAACAAACCCGTGTCAACAACATTCCGCACCCATTGATACCTCACATCAATGTGCTTTGATTTGGCGTGAAAAGATGAGTTCTTGCTAAGATGGATTGCACTTTGACTGTCACAAAATAACACATACCAGTTCTGCTTGAGATCAAGTTCCCGAATGAACTTCTTCATCCATAGCATCTCCTTGCTTGCCTCTGTAATAGTAATGAATTCCGCTTCAGTAGTAGAGAGAGCAACACATTTATGCAATCTCGATTGCCAGGAAACAACTCCTCCTGCAAACATAACTAAGTATCCCGAAGTAGACTTCCGTGAGTCGACATCACCCGCCATATCTGTATCAGTATATCCAACCAGTAGAGGCTCATTGCTTCCAAAGCACAAACACTGCTTGGAAGTTCCTCGAAGATACTTCAGAATCCATTTTACAGCGGATCAATGCTCCTTACCGGGATTTGATAAAAATTGACTAACAACTCCCACAGCATAGGTAATATCCAGTCTCGTACATACCATGGCATACATTAGGCTACCTACAGCTGAAGAATAAGGTATACCTTTCATG
>JAODPA010157109.1:0-14515 GCA_025585075.1 Nepenthes mirabilis
TGTTTAATTTATAATTTTTTTAAAAAAAGATTATGGAGCCCAATGGGAGGATCTCTTGTTGATTGGGCTTAAGTCACTACTGACCCGTCTTCAACTTGTTAATGGGTCTGAGTTTCTTTGGGCTTCAAAGTTGGGCCATCTCAGCCCAATTTTCCTCCTTCTTCGTGGTTTTGCTCCGCTACGTTTCGCCGTCTAGGGTTCATCTTCCTCCCAAGCTCTCTTTCTATCGGAGAAATTTATTCAGACCAACAGGATGAAGGTAAAAGTGATTTCTCGTTCGGCGGATGAGTTTACTCGAGAAAGAAGTCAAGATCTTCAGGTACCTATGATATATATATATCGTTTTTGCAATTGCAATTACCATTTGTAACTAGTTGTAGATTTACAATTTTTCATTGTTCTTTCCAATATCAGAGAGTATTTAGGAACTATGATCCGAACCTTCGACCACAAGAGAAGGCGGTCGAGTATGCTCGAGCTCTTAATGCAGCTAAATTAGAAAAGGTACTATCAGTTAGTCAATAGAGTCATTCAGTTGAAATAAAAATTTGGAACTTGAATGTGTTGTCGATCTTCAACCATAGGATTCTTGGAATGCAATTAATTGCTTTTTAACAGATTTTTGCAAGGCCGTTTGTTGGAGCGATGGATGGGCATCTGGATGCTATTTCATGTATGGCCAAAAACCCAAATTACCTCAAAGGGATATTTTCGGGTTCCATGGATGGAGGTATATATTGCGCCTTGCCTCCCCCGGCGCAAATTTATGTAGATGATTAGCTACGTTGTTTCCTTTTAATTAATACTTTACGTTTACGTAGGGATGCCATTGTAAACTAGGAATCAAATTCCATTACGTGGCAATTGAGAATTCATTTATTTTTATCTTTCAATATACTAAAAGCACGCTAAACAACTTAGAAAATTGCAGAGCAATTTCGTTACTGGTTTATTGTAGACATATGATGCAGACTGCAGATTATGAGTTTCCCAAGTTCAAGCATATCTACCCACTTTTTCCTTTCTTCCATATTTGTAACATCTTGTTGTGGGTTTGATTTATTATTTTCAGTTTAGATATTTTGATCGAAGTGTTATTTTCGTTCTTTATATCTGCAGATATCCGCCTATGGGATATAGCTGCCAGGTAATTTTTGCAACTCAGTCAAAGTCACAGTTTCAACATCTCTTGTTATTGATTTGGTGTGATAGTCAATCCTTTGATGGTTCATCAATATGCGGGATAGAATTTAGATTCAAAGAAGGTTTCATGTACACTAGCCGAGTCACTTGTATGATCTCTTCTTCGCTTGTCTATGACCAACGAAATGGAATAATAGAAGCCGGGAAAGTCTTTTGGGGCGATTCTCATATTTAAGCATCCTTTTTAAATATCTGCAGAAACCTGCATATAGATGAATGGTTCGGATTATCAGTCTGTAGTCTGTACTTCATGTCAGATTAGTAATAATGATTAAAATTAATTTAGAGCCATTTTTTCTTTTCAGCCCTGAATGGAATGCTGAAATCGCATCATGGTAATATCGAGGATAGTGATCAGCAGAGGGTTTTTTGATTTTAGAGTGCTGAAGATGACTATAATGACATTTTTCTTCCCTGCTTGCTATTGAGATCTATTGCAACTTTGCTTTGTATCACCTTTTTGCCCAAGGCCCCCCTAAAATAAACCAACTCCTTATAAAGGGTGTTCTTAGTTCTTAGTAGAAATAATGCATTAGCTTTTGTATTCTCGTTGCCATCTTGTTCCTATGCTACTTGTTTATTATTTTATGTGGAAGATATTCTGAAAGCAAATTCTTAAAACTGTTGAGCATACAGGCGAACGGTTTCTCAGTTTCCTGGTCACCAAGGTGCTGTAAGGGGTTTGGCAGCATCAACAGATGGCCGCATTCTTGTATCTTGTGGAACTGATTGCACGTAAGTTAGAAATTATTTTAGTGTATTTAACCTTAATAGAATGAGTTAATAATGGAACTTACCACCAAAAAGGGAACAAAAAAGAAAAAAAGAGAAGACAAATTTAATCTTACATGGGCAAACTGTATCAATCTTTAGGAGGATTTGTCCTCCAATTTATAATTATTATGATAACCTCTGTTTCATAAGAATCTTCGTTTATTATAAGAAAATTCTACATTTTTTGCTTCAGTGTGAGGCTCTGGAATGTTCCTGCTCCTTCTATCATGGAGTCGGATATCTCTTATGATGGCTCTGAGAAGGTATGTGTCTCGTAATGTTCTGCATGCAGTAAATATATATTATTTTCTTTCATTTCCCTCACAGTAAATAAAAAACTCATTAGAAAGCTTTCCAGCCATTGGCAGTTTTTACTGGGAATGATGCATTTCGGTAAGGCCTCCCAACCTTTAACTATGACTAACCATTTGGTTATTATGTTTTCCTGTCAATTTTCAATTTCTTTGGTTCTTCTCCATTCGTATGTTTTCAGGATGACATTTCTGGATATTCTGTAGGGCTGTTGATCACCAGTGGGGTGGAAATCTTTTTGCTACTGCTGGGGCTCGGGTAGACATATGGGATTGCAACAGGTTTTAATCTAAACCCCGTTTTATTTTCAATCCTTAAGTACGTTGTTGATCTCAATGGCTTAATGTCTTGTAATACGTAGATCTCAGCCAGTGAACAGTTTTGAGTGGGGAACAAGCACAATTGTATCTGTTCGATTCAATCCTGGAGAGCCTAATGTGTTGGCATCGTCAGGGAGGTAAGGATAGATGTGTGATTTCAAATTCAGATCTGTGTCTTTGGTTGTAAAGACATTTTGTCTTTGCCTTCATTTCCCATTTTGATTGGCTGGTTTGATTGAAACCTTATTGTAAAAGAAGACATTAATGCATCAAGCACTTTGTTATTTCAAATGAAAAGGTAATACTGGTACTCTCTCTTTAGACCCATTTTAGCGAACTGGTGTGGAGAAAAGAGGAAGCAGCCCCCCCCCCCCCTCAAAAGAAAGTGGTCACTTTCCAAAGAGGAAAGCAATGACCACATCATATTTTTTGTACAATGTGTATATAGGGAGTATGAGTAATAGCTTTCATTTCAAATTACCTAGTAAGATGCATTGAAATTATTGCATCGATTTATAATGATAGTGTGTATACTTAATTAATCACAGCTTGATATAGCTTTGTCCACAAATGGGGGAATAATAGACATTTGTTGTTTTATATGCAGGGAAGAGATTCACACATACGTGGGTTATACTCCCTAACTTGTTTTATAATTCGAGTCCTATCCAAACAACTCTAGGAACTAATAATTTAAATTGCTGGTTATCCAATCAGACGTAAAGTTGATTGACTATTGTTAAACATTATGTGTAGTTTAACTAGCTTTGTTAGCAAAATTGAATTACAAATTCAAATACGTTAGTATTTCATGGATTAAAATTTTATGTGCATGATCTATTTGAATAAGTGTGGGTCCAAGTGGTGGTTTTGCTGAACTATGAATAAAATAGAGTTTTGAGTAACCAACATGCAGAAATGGAGTCCCTTTCCTACGTATATATTTTCAGGGATATGCATATGTATTACTGGTTTCTTGTTCTGTTTTATGGGAAATACAACAAATTATTTTAAACCTAGAAATACTGAATCAGCTCACTGATCTGGATTGCTTTTAGTTAATCATTCTTTATTTGTTTTTGGCAGTGACCGTAGTATTGCATTATATGATCTGCGTGTGTCATCTCCTGCGAGGAAGATTATTATGATGGTACTCTTGGCACTTGCAACCTTTAGTTTATATCATAGTATCTGTTATGAAGTTTTTAAAGCTACTACTACTAACCTTCCAGAAATTGTTTTATTCTCCAAACGGATTGAAGCAATGATTTTGTGGAACTTTTAAAGTATTACATCTGGTGATATTACTGATGGCTATTTGAAAAATGTGTCCAGGTTCTGCTTGTTTGGGTTCTTTAGGCTAATGTGCTCCTATTTCTTTGGTTTGATGCTATGCAGTTTTTTTATTAGGCTTGTCCAAAATTGTGGCTCACTTCTGGATTTGTACTTTAAAAGCTACATTTCTTGATAGCTATGGCCTTGGCAACAAAGAGAAACTTACTATGTTGAAAATTAATTCTAGTGTTTTTTTTTTTTTTTTCTCTTCAGATTTCCATTAGATATTGGGAATTTCGGTGGTCTCATAATTTTACAATATGTAATTTTTTATGGAAAAGAATCTGCAGCAAAAGAGCAAAAACATCACATATTGAAACTGAAGCCATAAATGTTCCTTTTAGCTGGCATGGAAATTCCAGCCATAATTTCTTTACTTTAAAGTTATATGATGTAAACAAAAGGTCATGCAAAGTTCCTGGTGGCTGCTATATTCATTGCTCATGGTTATATTATTTATTCAAGATGGTTTATGATTTGACTCTTATGTTGATGATCCTGATTGAATTGCTATTTACAGACAAAAACTAATTCAGTTGCCTGGAATCCAATGGAGCCAGTGAACTTCACAGCTGTAAGCATTTGCTGAGTTGATTTTTATTTAATCCCTTTTGAATTGAACCAATATTGCAAGGGTTTTGAGCTTGTTGGTAGATTCATTCCAGAATAAGGTGTTCTGCTGAAATCTGTAGTGTACACAACTGAACTTTACCAGTCTATTGTTTAGTGTTAGTTTCTTATTATGTTTTAGGAACAAGTTTTGATTGTTTAACAAAGTTAAACATTTTTGTGATGATGCAGGCAAATGAGGATGGCAACTGTTATAGCTATGATGCTAGGAAATTGAATGAAGCAAAATGTGTGCATAAAGATCATGTCTCTGCAGTGTATTGATTCACTTATTTCATTTTTGGAATTAATAGTTTCTCTGATCCAATCATGTCCCTTTCCCACTACAACACTGGGACCGATTTTTAACACTTAAATTTTCTTCACAGGATGGATATTGACTACTCACCCACTGGTCGAGAATTTGTTACAGGATCTTATGATAGAACAGTTCGTTTCCTGACTACTTGACTATTCCGTACTCTCTGCATTACTTTCATTATTTAAAGGAGGCTGTGATGCTTAAGTAAAACTTTGTCATTTTCAGGTACGAATTTACCCATACAATGGTGGCCACAGCCGCGAAATTTATCATACTAAGAGAATGCAAAGGTCTGTCCAAAGCACTTGATAATTCAGTTGGGAATTCGGAACATTTGAACATTGCTGATTATTGTGCATCAGCTGCAATCTGTCTTTTTTGTAGAGTTTTCTGTGTAAAATTCAGTTGTGATGCATCTTACATTATATCTGGAAGCGATGACACCAACCTTCGGCTTTGGAAAGCTAAAGCATCTGAACAATTGGGAGTTGTAAGTACATCTCAAATTGTTCCTTGTTAGTAATTTAGTTTTTTATGTGAATGGTTGCTTGGGCAAAATTAAATACTTGATTGTCTGACACAACTTAAAAACCCTTAAGCTGGTTGGTATGTAAGTTGGATATTTGTGTATTCTTGTTCAAAAAGAGTGGATTCTCGTTTTAGACAATGAAGATCCACTGTATTTTCGATGATTTCACTGAGAACTCTAGGAATTGGTGTTTTATGACTTAGATTAATTTTCTAAAGGTATGCTTAGATCGAAGAAAATATGAAAGAAAGAAAAAATAGAAAGAAAAAAAATTTTTTTTTTTTTTTGATATTTGGATTTGATGAAAAATTTTAGGGAAAAATAGCATGGAGATATATGTGGAAAATTGATGTTTTATTTGAAATTATTATTCACTTTAAAAACCAGTGGAACATCGAAACAAATGGAAGGAAAAAAATGAATTTCCATATTAAAGATATATACTTTTCTTCTCTTTAGTTTTTCTCTAATAACTAGATGACAAAAATGCTTTTATTAAAAATTTATTTTCTTTCTAATATGAATTTGTATAACACCCAAACAGGACAAAAAATATATATTTTTTTAAATTTTTTTCGAATTTTGTTTTGTTTCCTTCATATTTTCTTTGATTCAAACATATCCTAAATGCTGCTAGAAAATAGAATCTGCAAAGATAAATTGTCTTATGCTTCACAAATTAATTTTGCAGTTTGGTGATAGTGTAATTAACTTACTTTGATGTTCTCGGCTTTTACAGCATATTTTTGTCTTCCCCTTCTCTGTTTCCTCTTTTGTGGAGTTTTTTTTTTTTTTCTGGGTTACATCTGCAGATGCTGACCAAGTAAAACTATATGCTGCAGCTTCTTCCCAGAGAACGCAAGAGGCATGAATACCATGAAGCTGTGAAGAACCGTTACAAGCACCTTCCAGAAGTAAAGCGTATAGTAAGGTAAGGCAGTTTTTTCATCTCTTGCCCCGGGAATTTGATTCAAACTCAGCTTTTGCTTCCTCCGACCGGGTTTTTGATTTAAACTGGATCTTATTGTGATAAATGTAAAGGTCATGGGGCCTAGAGGGAAGCCTGAAAGGAGATCTCCTTAAGTTTCTTCTAAGATTCCTATTCAATTAATCCTTCTTTGTGAAATTATATGCATGACCTTTGCAATATCCTTTTTTCACATTTGATGAATCCAGACACCAAGAATTCCGTGCATTCTTTTTGCTTAGTTTCTTATGTGTCTGCCGCTATTTCATGCATCTTTTTTTTCATCTTCAAGGTTTCTTAAAACCTGCGATGAAATGTAAGTTAATTATAGTTTGAGAAAAGAAATGAAAAGATAGACGTATAAAACTAGTGATGTGATATAAAATGATTAAAAATTGATTCTATTTCTGGAAGATATTGCACTAAATAGAATAGAATGATAAAAGTGGATATATATAGCTGATCTCTCGTAGTGAAAATTAAAGCTTTGTTGTTGTTGTTATTGAGGATTCCTGCAACCCACATTATATCTTGCTGAAATTATTTTTGTAGTTGCAGCTTGAAAAGCCGGAGTTAGAAATCCTTATATTTGCTATTTAGTTGACTTTACCTGTTAAAAAGTTAAATTAAGAACTCTCTTTGCACATCACAATGTGCAGGCACAGGCACTTACCTAAACCAATATTCAAGGCCATTACTGAGAGACGTGTTATGACTGAGTCTGAAAGAAGGAAAGAAGATAGAAGAAGGGCTCACAGCGGCCCAGCTAGCGTCCAGAAAGAACCATTACGGAAAAGAAGAATTATTCAAGAAGTTGAATGAGCTGGATTTGTAAGCTAAGTTTTGTTTGGTTATTTCAATGACTCCAAACTGAAGCTGCCCTCCTTGACTGTGCTTGCTTCATTCATTGGTCGAAGCATCAGTTTTTCGTCAGAAGGCAATTTTGCAAGTCCCCTTTGATCGCCATGGATCAGTCATCTAAAATTCATGGTTTCTAATTCAGAATTACATCTTAAGGAGGAGATGCACGTTGCATATTTCAAGATCTACACACAAGCCTGCTACTTTATAGAGGAAACTTGCATATTAATATTTTAAGTGATTTGCAGTTTTCCTTTATTCTTTATTTTTTATTATTATGAGGTTATATACCTCCTTTGGAATGTGTGGTTTAACTTTGCATATGCTGTGTAATACGAAAAGGTAAAGATCTTTCTGATGGAATTGAATTGTACTTGCTTGGTTTAGGACAGCTGCTTTTTGGCACACTGCAGCCCTGTTTGTTTTAGCTTGTGAGATCGATCGTGTTTTGCATTTTCGCCTTCTAATTGTCGATGCTGATATTTTTGATAATTAAATGGATAGTTATTGACACTACTGAAAAACTTAGCAGCTGCTGTTGAGAAACTGGCAACAACTTTGACTGTCAATTTTAGTAACGTAATGCTGCTTCTCACGAGAAAGACTTAATGCTACTGCGCAGCATCCTATTTGGTTGGTTAGGCTGTCGAGAATCCGGTGCAGTTGGTGCGGCGTTGTTAAAGGTTGTATTTATTTTTCTCGTTCGAAGATGATCTTGATGTGTAATGCCATGCATTCAAATAATTCTATTCTAAGATAATTTCTCTTTCATTAGCAGTGTGAAATAAATAATAGTAAGTAACGAATAGGGGTTCTATTTGCTCTGTTCTCTATGCAAAAGGGCAATTTCCGTAAGCTTGAGTTCATTTAAGACTTACATTATGCCAAGTTAGAGATAAGCAAGGGAAGAAAGAGAGGGGAAGCTGTTGGCGCAAAACACGGAAGGCACGGTGACCGAGTGGACAAGACTCCCGGACAGTAACACAAAGCAGAGCTTTCGGACGGACACGAAAAGTAACGATAGAGAACGGGAGAAAGCACACGTAATTTTAACGTGGAAAATCCTCTTTCCAACGAGGGAAAAACCACGAAAGAATACACTATAAAATGATTGTTTACAAGTATTAGCTATACAAGTTCAAACGAAAGAAAACAATCCCAAGTGTACAATCTCTCTCTAAAAGTGTTTCTCACTCCAACAAAACTTGCCCACAGCTCTCTCAAAACTTACTCCAGAGTCACAGCACAAGCACTCCAAATCCCTTTTTTTTCAGCACATGCACATCCACTTTCTAGGGCACACAGGCCATATGTATATATATAAACAGATGGCCTAGTGGACAGCCGGCCACCCTACTGTCAGTAGGGTGGTAGGGCTACGCTGCCTAGGCCTGCTATGACAGGCGCACGCCTGGCGTGCCAGAATGGCAGGCCTGACGTCTGGAAAGTTGCAGCCACCTTACCATCCAATCAGAGTGGGTGACCAGCCCACCTGCAAAATGCGACCACAGTAGGCCTATGAAAATAGAGTCAACGCCTATGCTCTCAGGGTCCTCGTCCATGTCTATGACGCATCCAGGAGCCCTCGTCCGAATAACATCTCGGACCAATCACCAAAGTCCTCGTCCATTTCTTCAATTGACATAAGTGCCACTCAGGAGTGACCCCAATAGAAATCCCTCAAAAAATAGCTTCTTGCTATTTGATGAAGTATAAGTAGCTTCTTGGTTAGCCCAAGTTCTTGTGCATGGTAAGAAAAGCTTAGGTTTTTGGACCTCATCGTCTAAAAAGAGAAAAAAAGACAGATGAATCTAGGATGAAAGGGTGTTACAATGCTACCCTTATTTAGAAACTTAGGTTTTTCACAACGAAGGCATTCTGCTTGGGTACAGGAAGGAGTATAGTTATGGAGGGGGAAGCAGGAAAAATCATCATCGTGTCCAAATCTTATGGTGATATCAACGGCGATCGGCACACAAAAGGGTAAACTACGTTATAAGCAGCATATCTCATTATAATCAAAATATACCAGTAATTTATACCGATGACTCCGACGGATGCAGGAAACTTACGGTGAGATGGCATAACTGGCTGGAAAGAACCCAACCCAATGAACCAGCACCATGGTCCACAGGCTGCCTGCGTGCTTCCGGGTCTGTCTGAACCAGCTTTCATACACTCCTCTTCGTATGACTTGTCAAGGTAAATCATATTCACCCCAAAGTTCCTTAAACAGAGTTAATTGGAAAACAACATGAAGCATAAGAATGACATTCATATTAAAGGATGTCAGGATCATATTCAGTGTGATATTCATCAAGGACTTGAGTAAAAAGGAACACTAAGATTGAAGCAAGTGCAACAGTGTGCTAAAAGAAATAACGAGAAGCAAACAGCTGACTTGTCCACCACTTCGACCATGACCCCACTGCCTGCCTTCCTGAAGTCCCTAAACAGAGTCCATGCGAATAGGACCATGATCAAGAATGGCTCCCCCGTTGAATAAAAAGTTAGAGACAATTTTAGGTGGTTTTCCACCTCCCATGTTTCACACAAGGAAAGCAATTTATCAAACAAGTGAACGAACAATTCAGTCTTAGAGATTTGCAATACAAAATAATATCCAATTTCAAACTAAAGAAAAAAAAATGAAGGACGAAAAATAAAAAACATGAAACAGGACCAGCAGAACAGAGGCTGCCAATTATTCTCAGCACATCCATATTTCTTAGGTTTTAGTCACTCCCTAGCGGGTGCCATAACAAAGAAGAGTCATCTAAATGGTAAAAAATACTGAAGAGCCGTGCGATATTCGTGTAAGAGTCGGCTGAGAATCAATCGAAGATCAGTAGGATAGCGCATGACAGGCACCTAATTCACTCCTATACGCCAATTCCGAATTGGGGGTTGCCTGAGAGGACGCTCGTACTCCGATTTCAGCAGGCGTGCACTCGACGCCCGCCTGACTGCTGCTCTAGCGCCGCATTTGGTATAAAATTGCACCTAACATGATTTTAGAAAATCCAAAATCATTTCTCATACAAAGAATGCCGCACAGTGAGAGAGAAGAGAAAAATGAGAAAAAAGAAAGAGGTTTAATATCCGGTTGAAGTCCGATTTAAATTTCATTCTTCACCAAGGTTAGATACGTTATTTTAGAGTGGATTTCTATAACGTATTTCGTTTGGTTACTCTTATTTCTCATTATACTTTTTTCATGTGGATTAGTACGTGTGTTGAAAATGTTATAATCAATCATTCTTTACTCAACATTGTAGTGAAGGAATTTTAGAGTGGATTATTTATAATCGGCACTATTATTATTATAGTAGATTTATTCAGAATTTGTCTCGTGGTTTTTTCTTAGTTAAAAAAGATTTTTCACATTAAAAACGTTATATATTATTATATTTCTTATACTCACAAGTTTGATAGTTGACATTTGATGGAAGCTCGGATTTTATTCTGCTGCGTCGGATTGTGTGTCTAGGTCAAACTCCAACAAGTGGTATCAGAGCGTAGGTTATAAAACTACAATTTGATAGCTACGACGTCGAGAAACTTGCCATTATGTATTGAGTAATTTAATAGAAAAAATAATTTCATTCTTTGATAAAAAAAGATAAAAAATATTTTAATCTGGATAGAAATGATAAAAACACTTTGGAATGAGGAGGATAAGTTGGAGAAAATAAAGGATGATGAGTGGCAAGTTGTGAGGAATCTAGCTAATTATATAATCAAGTTGTATCTTACGAATAATACTTTTCAAAAAGTCACTGGCTTGTCAAATTTGGTGGAGATCTAAATGAAGCTTGAGAGCTGGTTTTAGTTTAAATCCTCAACAACAATGTTGCATACAAAGAAGAAGTTTTATGGCCTTTGTTTGTCGGAAAGAAGAAGTTTCAAAAAGCATTTGGATAAGTATAACCAAATATTGACGCAAATGTCTATACTTGATGAGAAGATTAATGAGGAAAATAAGGTGTTAGTATCGTTGGCTTCTTTGCTGGTCTCTTATGATCATATTATCATGAAGCTATTATTTTAAAAAAATACGCTCAGTCTCAATGAGGTCATCGTTTCCTTACTTATGAATGATTCCAAGTGAAAGGGAGGTGTTGAGATTTCAGAGAAGTCAAAACTCTTGGTATCCACTAGCGATCAGGGACATAAGAGATCAAGGGACTGAGATGGCAAATTGGAGAGGAGCAACGGTCGATCCAAGTTTCAAGACATTGAGTGATTCCGTTACAACAAGAAGGGTCACATGAAATGAGATTACTTCAAGAAGAAGTAGGAGAATGATGGCAGAAGTGAACGTCAAGAGATGAGAAATCATAGTGGAAATAATCGGGCCTCTATTGCCTCCTGCGGTGACCTTCTAGCTGTCCACGCAAGGAAGGCAGCGAAGAGACAAATTGGGTGATGGATGGTAATTTCTCACACCATACGACATTAAGGAGTCCCTGACACTTATCCGGACCAAAGAAAGTCTAAATAATAAAGAATTAAATCCCAAATAACAGATAAGTAAATCCAAAACTGGGTGTGATATAAACAAATAATTCATAAAAATTTGATATCCAAAATAATAATAATAATCAGACCCAAAACACATCACAAGACCTCATTGGATAACGGTCCGAATAATATAATTATGACTTACTCCAAACAATCGTAAGGAAGGGACTTCATATACATATACATAAATGAATCCATCAAATATACTGATCCAACCATTAAATACATATCCAAGGCCACATTGGGCCAGTCCAAATATCCAAAAATACAACTCCATACACAATCCAAATAGATCCAACGATAACAGAATAAGTATAATACTCACCAAAATATGAGATATCACGTCACATCTCGCCCAACTCCTACAAAGTATGTAAACTCTCTACTATAAATAGATAAAATAGAAAACGTGAGTCTAAAATTTAGCAAGCATCAAATATATATATTAAATAAATATGTCTAATAAATCAGAGGGAGAATCCGTAAACAGATATCAAAACAGATAACATATATAATTCCGATAATAGATCTCAAAATAGATGAAGAATACGAATCCATTATAAGAAATAGATGACGGCTACAAATCTGAATCGCCGATATCAAAAGTCAAATCATCAATCTGAATCATAATCCAAAAATCACAAAGCTAATAGTATTCTCGTACTCAAATCGTATATCAGATTAAAACATATGTCAGATCAGAAAATAGTCCTCTAGAGACGTATATAGAATAGATGTGATCCGGAGTATAATCAGATAGCCAGAAATCAGATATCATAATTGTATCAGATCATATCAGAATCAGATAACAAATAATAGAATCCGAATCAAAATCAGATAATCAAAATTAGAGTCCAAAATGAAACCATATAAACAAAATCAAATAGGTTCTAGAGCGAAATCATGTATTAGAGGTACGAGATATACCAAATCCCATCTAAGGGCAAAATCGACGAATCTCAAATCAGCGTCTAAATTAGAGTTTGAATATAAATCCATACAAAAATGTAAAGTATGTTCTAAATTTGAATACTAAAGGTTTTTAAGATTAACTTGAAAAAGGATTACACATACTCCCAAAAACCTTAGGCAAATTAATTCGCATTTTAGGCCAGTAAGTAATGTACTCTGTCTCCCGTAGATAAGGTTACTCACTATATTTTGTCATCCGTAATTTCAGGTGCAATCCTCAAATTCATGAGATATATTAGAACGTTCGAATATATTAACTTTTATTTTAAATATCAAACAGATTGTGCGGATTAACTACAAATAAAGCCTTTTCTGCCGACGAAAAAAGATTTCAGATAATATATATTTTCCCATCAAAAGCTACCAGATAACAAATAACAAATAATAGAGGTAGTAACCACAATCATCGAGCAACATGCATATGAAAATACACAACCCAATGCAAATTTCATACTTATTTTTATACAGATGTATTAATATAAAAATATACAGTATTAGATATTTATCCATTTTTTCAGAAAATTACAAAACATTAAATATACAAAAATTTCATAAAAAGCCCTCAAACAATCAGTAAAACTCGTGCATGCACAGAGAGAAAATAGATGGGCTAAGTAAAACTTGCATGTATAAACTTTAAACCTTCAAATCAAAAATAAATATTATCAGATACAAAATCAAACAAATGATAGGATTAGATGATATTTGTCTTAACCTCGTAGTAAGTAAATTTGACAAAAGAATGTTCTAAAATATCCGAACTCTTCTTTTTTTTCTTCTTCCTCTATCCTATTGTGTGCTCCATCTCCTCCTCTCTCTCCTCTGCTTTGCCTTCCTCCCGCGCACACCTCTACTTCCTCCTCCTCTCTCCCTTTCTCTTTTTCTCTTCTTCTGCACTCTCTCTNATATTATAAAATATTTTTATATATTTTTACTATATTTGACAGACATCACAAGATTTACAAAGCACCATAAATCAATGTGTGTGGGAAAGTGTTTCCTAGCAATTCCAGTGCATTTAACACCATAAATCCCATGCCTAATTTCATATTTATTAACTTTAAGAGATGGCACAACCGAAGCTCCCGTTAAAACCACATGAAACCCTAATGCTACGAGTCCCATGGAACAAATCGCAGAATTATGCCGACAATTACTCTCAAATTCATGTCTGATCCGAATTATATCAACATAAAAGGTAAGCTAACTATTGGAAACTTGAACCAATTGTACGTTTGACGCATGAAGAATAATAAATTGTGATCGAAAGAGGGAAGAGAGATCGAGTTACCTTAAACAGAGAAGCCATTTATATATCTTCAAAAAACTAACACAGCATAGTTCTGTAGAAGATAAGAGTGGATAGTTCGCAACTTGAATCCTGCAAAAGAGCCCGGTGCCAGACTTCTCCGGTTAACAGAACTGATCTTCTTCAGAAGTGGCAGAGGGAGACCCTAAGCAGGTTATAGAACACTTGAAAACTGCAAGGCAGGGAGGGGAAGAGCTCAGACTGAATCTGGAGGGGGGACAAGAAGACGATCCGCACTTCGGGCTGAAAACTCATCGGAAAACGAACCGCCGGTCGACGTCTTTCCCGCTGCCCGCGTCTGTGGCCATGCAGCCAAAAATAAGGGACGAAGGAAGTCTCAGCCAGGGGCCACGAGAGCAGACCAGTCAGCATAGAAATTACACATTAGAAAAACCAGAAATGAAAACAATATAAATAGAAAATATATAACTACATATATACTGGATTTACAAATAATATTTTATTTTTTTGCGTTAAA